>MQRK01247852.1:0-11495 GCA_001938485.1 Girardia tigrina
TGCTTTAAGCAATTGCACCGATCAAACACTGCGTCTATTGACGGAATAAAAAGTTTTTTTGAAGTTGCTTGTGGATTTTATTTAATTTTCTTCCACGTTTTGTTTCAATAAAAATGCAAATACGGTGTGCTCTCTTTGCAAATCCATTTCGTACACTGTGCAGCTTCCAAAAGTGACTTAATTGTGATGCGAGTGCTATGAAGCCAGAAAGAGATAGCAAACATTTACTGTCATTGGGTGTATTAATAACATCACAATTTGAATGTAAAAATTTATTGACAACACAAACAGATTCTTCACAACAATTCTCAGAGAGCATCTTTCTTTGATTGATATAGTTTTTGATTATATATTAAAATCTAAAAAAACAATGAATGGGAAATTTTTTAATATTAATTTTTAATTTCTTAAATTTTATTGGATAAAAAGGCATTATGTAATTTTTTAAATGAACATTAATTTTTAAAATATATTAAATTTAATAAGTTAAAATCGTTTACTAAAAATATTATTAAAATTCATAATTATAAAACTTTAATTAATTAGTACTTAAAATTAATATCATTAGGTTCAAATAATCAATCAATAAACATATCAATCCCATCTGAGTAGGAGAGTCACA
This sequence comes from Girardia tigrina, assembly GCA_001938485.1. Taxonomy (NCBI): domain Eukaryota; kingdom Metazoa; phylum Platyhelminthes; order Tricladida; family Dugesiidae; genus Girardia; species Girardia tigrina. The sequence continues at coordinate 623 of MQRK01247852.1, forward strand.
AATCTAAACAGCATACAAGGAACAAACTTACAACAATCCAAATTATCCCTCACAGGGTGATGCATCTCATTGGTCATTTCATTTTAACCCTTAGTTCAGACAGAAAAATGCATGCATGCATGAGTGCACAACAAATCCCGGGACCTTTCTAGTCGCACAAGTATAAATGAGGTAAAAATTTCATCATTTCTCTTTCCGGTTGTTATTAACATCCCTAATATTATTTTAACAAGTGGTTAGCTTACCGCTGTCGATTTCGAAATTCATTTTGCAAATTTTACTGGTTAAAAATTCACAATTACATAAACAGATTATTTAAAAAATTAGGAGCTTAATCAAATTTTATAAATTACAGGGTGTGTCATAAGTCCCTACGAGTTCAATGTAACTAAAATATGGGAATCTATGTTATTAGATAATTTTAATAATTAATTATGTACTTGTAAATTAATCGATTAATAATAAATTGTAATTTAGTAATTTAGTGTAAACCCTAAACCTTTGTTTATATGCATTATTTCGTCATGATTTCATCATATCATTAATTCAAATTTTCATTTGCAAAATGACTGATAGCAGTCCTTACTTTTTGGAATATCGTTTAATGACTGCATTCTGGTACCACAAATATGGCAGTACTGTGACTGGAGTGAAGAATGTGAAGAGAAAATTAAGGAAAAAATTTGAAGGCGAGCCTACAGATACCGGAGTTATTCAGACATGGGAAGAAAATTTATTTCAGACAGGTTCCATTCTGGATTTACCTCGAGGTGGACGTCCCAGGGAACGAGGTGATGAACAAGACAATGTGGAACAGTCACTACAAACGAAACCATGTTTGTCTTTACGGCAGCGAGCTGAAGAACTGGATATCCCTACAAAGACACTTCAGTCCAAGAAAAACCCTTATTTTTAGGAACAAGTGCAGCAGCACCCACCATCTGTAATGATTTTGGCTGCCATTTCAGTTTCACATTTGATTGGACCGTTCTTCATACATGGATCTGTTATATCTGTGTCTTACATCGACATGCTAAAGTCAAAATTCGTTCCTGCTTTACAACGTAAAGGCATTCTCCTGTGCTGTCACTTCCAACAGGATGGCGCGCCTGCTCACACAAGAGACTTCCTTCAGCAGACTTTTCAGGACAAATGGGTAGGCAAATACGGACCAACGCCTTGGCCTCCACGGAGTCCTGATTTGACCTCCTGCGATAATACCCTGTGGGGCATTCTCAAACCAAAGATATTGACTCACAAAGCTGCCAATGTCGACGAGCTTAAAGCAGCTATTACAGCTGCATTTCTTGACTTCCCTCGAAATCTACTGGAATGAATCAATACGCGTACCTTCCGGCGTCTTCACCTCTGTGTTGCACATGATGGTTTACAGGTAGAGCCATATGACATTTGATTCCTGCGATCATGTGGTGTTCAATAAACGTTTTTACTTTATTGCCTTAAGTTGTTCTACTCGTAGGGACTTATGACATACCCTGTATTTTCACACGACTCTAAAGTTAAAATTTATATTACAAAATAAAGTAAAGTTATGTTTAATCATTATAAATTTCCATCTGTTTTGGAAAAATCACTATCGATAGCGAGGGAGCAGGACGTTTTGGTACCGCCGTTTTGGTCACAGACCGTTTTGCTACCACTGTTTTGATTCTTGGTACATTTATTTATATGATACAGATGATCTATATGATTTATTTATTTGTGTGATCTGTTATGCCGAATTTGTATAATTTGTATAATATTTAAAATATTCAAATTTGAAAAATTATGAATTTAATATGAAAAAAATCAATTTAATATGAAAACAAGGTTTTAAAAATACACTTTTGAAATTCAGCTTACCACCAAAGAAGAATTTTAAATAACTATGCATAAAATTTTTACATTTTGAGTCTATTTGGCATTATAAATTAAGATTTTTTTCAAATTTAATCTATATTTTTTCATTTTAAATTGATAATTTTTCATATTAAATACAAAATTTTCATATTAAATTGATTTTTTCCATATCAAATTGATTTTTTTCATATTAAATTGATATATTTTCATTTTAAATTGATATTTCTTTCATATTAAATACACATTTTTTTCATAAATGAATTAAAAATTTTTATTCGGCAAAAATTGCCTAATTCACGAATTCACCAATTATACAAATTTGGCATTACAGATCATACTTAAATAAATATACCAAGGACCAAAATAGTGGTACCAAAATGAAGTAACAAAACGACCAGGAACCAAAACGACGGTACCAAGAGGGTATGTATTCGATAGCAAAACCAAAATATTTTCACATTAGTGAATATTCGATAAAACATACCTGAATAAAAGAGGAAATTTCAGAGAACACAGCATGATACTGAGTCAGTTCCAAAGTCATAACTTTAGTGTATATAAAATTATTCGTGACTTTTTTCAGCCGGTCTTGAATACTTTCAATAGTTGATTTTGGAAGTTTACCCGACAGAGTCTTTAAAATTTCAAATAATTCATTTTCCACTTTAGATATATCTAAAATGTTTTTGTGAAAATAATTTTCAGTAACATAAGATAATATATACCAATATTAAAAGATGCGACTGTTTTACCATTGATAGCTTGATTCACTTTTTGAATTTTGTCAATCAGAGTTTTCTCCATATTTGTTTTTGTCTAGAAAAATTTAAGAAAGCCTAAATTTTTCGAATATCTTTATAAAAACAATTATATATATTTTAAAACTAATTAATGCAAAATTTTTCTGTTCACTCTCTTTCGTAAATTAAAAAATTTAGATATTTAAATCATTCAGCAAAAACAGAACATTTCGGAAGAAGGTCTCATCCTTGTTGGAAGGAATTCAGGATTTCAGAAATTTAAATTTAGTTTAATTTTAACAATTTAATCGATTTTGAGTCGATTTTCTGGTCAAAAACTCAAACTAGTTGTCCGATAAAGCCGGTTGAGATGACAAAATAACTGGTTCATTAATGCAAAGCATTTTAATATGTTTCAATGCGGTGCAACTGTGGGATCACCAGGGAATCTCGAACTATTAGGATGTGTCTTGAAAGTTTTGACAGAATAATTCGGTGTCAGTCGCTGATTTATATAGCCTGGTCTTCAAAGCGCCGTTTCCGCGCAAAAAGTTGTTTTTAACAATAGAAAATTATAGAAAAGAGTAAAATACACCGAGTCCAGAAATTCAATATTTTTTTTGAAAATTCCTCATGGCAAAGATATATAACCATATAAACTGTAAGGATAAATAATGTATATTTATATGCCTAATATTATCATTTATGTATAGTATAATAATGGATTCCAAATATTCTTATAAAAATTCTCTTGTAAGCCGATTTGTTTAAAAATTCGAAAAGGTGCAAATTTTGAATTATTAAATAAAATCTTGGTGGAATAACTTCGTTCTCATTTATCATGGAAACTCCTTACACGGCGACCACAGCCAGTATTATCAACAATCTGGCACCAAAAATATTCGATGGACGCGAGGACGTGGATGAATTCATTGCAGATTGTGAAAGATTTTTTCAAATCAGATACATTAACGAAGCGCTTCAATCAATGATGATGAAAGCACTCACCAACAAGGATTTGCTGGCAACATATGAAGCCGTAGATGAGAAGATCACCAGTTTTGCCGACAGATTGAGGAAAGCTTTCAAGAGACCGACAACACTAATTCAAGATTTGAACGATCTAATGAATATTGTAAAGGAATGGATTCGGTAAATGCGTTGTACAATAAAATCGAAAAAATGGTCCATAGAATCTTAACTCATAAATGGAACAAACAGGAGTTAATGTCTTACTTTTTAACTCACTGTGTGCAAGATGTATCAATAGAAACCCAAATTTATGTGCAAGAGGCCAAAGTTCCGAAATTATCAAATCAGTAATTGAAAAAATGGAAAATATAAAAATGGAAATACAGGCAAAATGAATTGCCCCAATCAACAGGCAGAAGACGTTTGCGATTATTCTGAAGGACCGTTCCTCATTCTCAAATCAATCCAATTTCCGGTCAATGAGGAGGGTGAATCAGAGCATTATAAGAAGTGAAACAACACAAAAATTGATGCGACAATTCAGCAGGAGTGATGGTAAATTTATTTTGTGTTACAATTGCAGGAAAACTAGTCACATTCGAAAAGATAGCCCCGAAAATATAAAAAATGCAACAGGTTTAGAGGCAACGGTCATATTCGAAGAGAATGTCCATACCTTAAATGTTCGGTATGTGAGGCGAATGGACACTTGTGATATCAATTTTAGCGAGGTGAACATCAATGATCGAATTTCAGTCAACCCTACTGGTCCCAAAACCGATACAGATCGTCGGTGGCTGGAATGGAATGGGGTCTAGAATAGTCCCAAATCCTACTTGTTATACTGATTTGAATTTAAACTCAACTTAACATTACAGAAACTGATGATAGTAAAATCTGTTTTTGCTTTGTTAAATTAGTAGTTTTCCATAAAAAAATTAAACTTAAATGTACGAAGGCCATTAAAAAGATTGATAAATTGTTATGATATATAGAAGATAAAAGAAGAATGACTAATAATTATATGAAAACAATATCATACAATCAAAATAGGTGGCAATTACTAGATTGTCATGAAGGTTTTCAGGGATTTAATTGGTAAATTTTAAATGATAATAACTTTCTTAATACTTAGAGATATAATAGAAACAGACCCAATTCGAATTAGGAAACTTTTGTCAATGCGATACAAGTCGGTTGATTCTGTCATCAAAATAATTCGGTGTTCAATATTCGACGGAGTTTTCGAAGGTCATCTTCACCTCAACTTGATTGACGAATGTTTCGATGGCGAAAAATCTACTGAAGTGCTTGAAAAGGTAGAAGGTTGGTGAAAGTCTTGGTAGTATAGCAAATAAGGTAGAACTTTGACCTGAAAATTGATAATTTTCGTACAGTTATTTTCGAAACGTGCGAGCTGTAGTTCTTATTCAAGAAGGATAGGTCCACGTTTGTTGACCGATGCCTGCTGCAAGTGAAGTAATTTTATGTACATTTGTCCATTTTCTCATAGTAAAACCCTTCTGTAATGATTTGGCCTTGTTCACAAAACTACTAGGGGATTACGCTACCCCTAGACCACTCTACTGTAACCATATTCTTTATTTGATGGGTTTTTGACTTCTGTAAATGTTTGTTGGACTCATCTACATCTAACCCTTGTCCCAAAAAGTTATTGAATAGAATCCACTTTACCTCCTACATGACGATAAAATACAGAAATGGATCGGTTTGGTTGCACAAAAGCTACGGAAAATAAAACTCAAAATGTGACAATTTCTGCAATCGTTTAAATCATGATGTAACAATTATTCAATGCTTTTCACCTTTTCAATGTGTTTTAAACAATCTGTAACATCCATGTGACTAATGTCTAGTTCTTTCGCAATCACACGAACCGTTTGTGACGCTTTAGCTGCCACAGGGTCTTCAAATCGTTGTCCTGGATTCCCATTAGTCGATTGCTGTGGGTTGCATCTTTAAAGCTGAAATATACAAAATGAAATTTCCTGAATAATTGTTGCAGCTGCTTTATCTAGTACTATTAGACTCCTACAATTGGCTAATTTATCAAATAGTCTAGGCTGAAGATTACCCAATTCCAAAATTCAAATAAAATATATTTTGAAATCGCTCTTTTGACATGTTTCAACAAGTGTAAAAATATGAAATTATTGAACACAAAAATAAAATAAGCTATCTGATAATATTACGAATTTTTTTTCTTTAATAATAATAATCTTTATTTCGAGAGTTACATATACTTTCATCTATATTTTCGTATTGTACTATTATGGGTTTCAGTTAATCAGTATGTACTAAAATTTTTCTGTCATCTTTCTCTACTACTAGAACGTTAATAACTTTTTGGTAGGCAAATCGTACCTTTTCACCCTTTGATTTGTGTTTGTCTCTCTAATATAACAATTCTTATCCAATAATATAAGAACATCTACCGTATTATCGCGTAAGGCGCGACCTAAGTGAGAAAAAATGAAAGATATAAAGAAACAAAAGTAGATGCGACTTATACGACCCATATCATAAAATTCTTCTTGATTGGCAGTTTATCACGAAATAATAATAAATTATCAGAAAGAAAATTTTAATACTTTCATTCAAATCCATCAAAATCATCATCCATTTCATAACTTGTATCCTCAGATACATGTTCATATATAATATTATCATCAAATTTAAAATCCTGCTTGTTACTTGAAGTTAAAATTTTAGAACGATAAAATCAATGTTGGACATACGACACAGTAACTTCATTCCATGAATCTACAATCCACTGGCATATTTCACCATACGAAACACGCTTCATAACCCCGCCTTTGGTAAATGAATGTGAATCGCCAGACATTCATTGATTCCATCTTTCTCGGAGTTTAGATTTGAACGATCTATTTACTGAAATATCTAGTGATTGAAGAATGCTTGTAAGACCGCCGGGTATCACCGTCATTTTTGAATATTTCAGGATCTTTAATTTTACTTCGTAGGTTAAATGAGTTCGAGCTGAGTCTAAAATCAGGAACGAAACTGGTTTAAAGAACGAATTCGGGCGTATTCTCCATACATCTTCGACCCATTCATACATTATCTTGCTGTCCACCCATCCTTTAGTGTTGACCTTTACCACGATACCTCGCGGAAATTGTTCATTTTTGGGGAATGACCTTCTTTTAAAGATTGTCATTGGGGGTAGTTTCCCACTCTCAGCAGTAACAGAAAGCATCTCAGTAAAATTCGTCTTTTCGCGTCCGGTTGTGGTGATTCACACTGTTTTTACTCCAACCTCATCTACAGTGCGATTTGTTGGCATGTCAAAACTCACTGGTATTTCTTCCACATTACCAATGTGCATTGGTTCAATTCCAACAAGATTATTATGACAATATTTGAGAAAATCAGCAGCTTTAACTTCCAAATTTACAGGTAACGCTTGACCAACCGAAGTCTTCGATCGAAGAGATAGATTGTTACGCCTCATTAAATTAACACACCAGTCAGAACCAGCTTTAAATAGAGAACTTCGACTTACATCTAGATTATTGGCTAACATGAGAGCTTTGGCTCGTATCACCTTTAAAGATATCTGAATGCCTCTCTTTCTCTCTGTCACCACCCAAACACGCTGTTCTTTTTCTAACTCTGGCTAATGCGCATTCCGATGGCGTCTGGAGAAGCTTCTTGGGTTAGAAACCATTAACACTTCTTTGTTCGTTCTCTAGTCTCGGATTAGCTTCTCATCAATCATAAAGAAACGACTGACTGGCCGATCTTCGTGTTCTTCAGCATATTTGACGACTTCAGCTTTTTCTGAGCCAAATAAGCAGTTCTCGTTTTTTTTCATATGGAGTGGAAATAAAACAATAACCGTTTTGTAAAAATACTTAAAAATTTGAAAATATTTTTAAAAGCAAAATTAAAACAAAAAATTATAAAAATTTTAAATTATTATTTTCTATTTAAAAATTGTTTGACAAGTTTGTTGTATTTTAACATCAGATTTTGCGGATAAATATGTAAATGTAATAAGCAAATTTTCTAATTAGAATTTAAAATTTAAACGAAGTTTTATATATTAGTGAAGAAAGTTTACAAAAAATTTTTACAAAAAGGCATACTTTTCAACAACTCTATATAGTTATATCGCGCATATAAGCCACTGCTTATCTGTCAAAAATTGCATTTTTTTTAAAAAAACTCATGTGCGACTTATGCATGCTTACGACTCATCTGCGCGATAATACGGTAAATGGATTTCGTAGTTTTCTTCAAAGTATTTCATCTGGTCTTTGGTTTCTATCTCCAAGTGGAGTAACCAGATAGTTAAAGTAATCTTCAGAGAAAATTATCAAAATCATCCGCTTGATCAGAACCACATATAACCGTTTTAACTATATGTTCAGCGAAGCCATTCGACGAAAGATGGTAAGTAAAGGTCTTTATTGATTTACAATCAATACACAAAAATCATTTTATCAATCATTCATTGTGAAATTTTGAAGCGTTATATAAAACCGTTATTATCTACTAAATACTGTTTGAAAACCTTTTTACAGTTTTGGTCGACCTCTGCGCAAAACAAAATACTTCAAGCACTCGAAAATAGAGCCAATTAAGATCAATACATTTCCAATATTTGCTATGTATGCATGGTGCATATATATTCTAGACCAAGATAAATATTATTTGGGCCATTTTGAAATTTGATAATGTTTGGGTACCTTATGATTTTTGCATTCACATTAATAATTATATCTTTTCATGTGTTTTTATTCCGGGCGATCATACCTCAATTTGAAAAAAGATAGCGAGTAGTAAATACTCCTGGATGTGATACAGAATATACCTTTGTCATTATATTCCTACATAAGCTGATAGGTATATATGTGTGATCATTATGATAAATTATATCTTCAATTATTAATAACACATCTTTTACATTTTTAAACGGCCTCTCAACTTCTGAAAAGTCTGACCAGTGATTTCTTTGTGTTGATAATCGATGTAATGTATAAACACACGGAATAGTTTTACCAGGTGCAAAATCAAATTCCATTTATCTTGACGCCAATATCAATTCATTATGTATCTCAGAGCAATTTTATAGATGTATGAAAAATGTATTCGAGTGGTTGACGATAAGTTCTAATTTAGAATTTAGTGTCCAGAAGAAATTATTTACATCTTTCCACAGACCAGATAATTGCTAACGCTTCACGCTCAATATTTGTCAATTTTCTACTGATATACATATTAGGATGATTATTCTGGGATAATACACCACCAACTGAATCTTGACTTGCATCAAATGTAAATGTTGGTTCTTTTCTAATATCAAAGGTCACTAATATTGGTTTATTAAATAATATATTTATTCTTTCAAATACTTTCTGGCTATTTTTATTTCACAAATTATTTAATTGTTTAATGAATCAATATAGCTAGTTATATATTGTGAATACAAGCAAAATAAGCCCAAAACGATTCTAATTTCAGTTTATTTAATGGTGTTTTATAATTTCCATGAGTTATTTGACTTGCCAATAGGTTGCTTTAGAATCTTAATGTTTTGCATATTTTCAAACTATTATTAATGAACAGTGACACTACTTATGAGACAATTTTATTTTGAATTTTTATCAAATATTTACATAAAAAGTGAATATTTTCTTTTTTATAACTTCTTTAAATGAAAAACTTCTCAAACTTTCGAATTTATCAACCTTTACAATAACCTAACAAAATTATTAATTATTACACATAAATAATGTTACGTTTTTTATTATATAACATCAAATCTCGAGAGACAATTTAAATTTTTTTATTAAAGTTTTCTTTATAATGATTTTGCCAATGTTGAGTTATCTGATGAGAACATGAAAATGAAGAAGAATAGAAATTAATTTCTAAGTTTTCAAAACATAAATAAAATACTTATTACCAATGGATTGGAAGACAAATGACACGCTTCGGCAGATTCAAATAGGAAGGGTGATATTACCGAAAATGCTTTTTTGATATCCGATAGTTTAACATTTGGTGAATAAAGCACAGATGGGCAGTGATATTTTACTAAACATCTCATTAAATTTTTCCAAATATAAAAAGCAACATTTATACGTTTTGGGAACTCGAATTCCTTTCTTATAGCATTTGATGTGATCCAGAAGTCCACCATACAGTTTAAGGATAGACGATCAAATTCACTGTTTAGTCTATTTCCATAGATTATCTTAATTAAGTCAAAATTACCAGATATTTAAAAACTAATTTTTCAATATCAATAATTTAAAAATAAGGACGCCATTTTCAAATTTTTTTCGTAATTAATTTATTTTACTTACCATAATATACATTGTAAAAAAGAAAGTAATATAAATGGATTATTAAAGTCTCTCTAATCAATTTAAAAATTCTTGGGAGAGAGTGATACTCTTAGAAACCTTATTAATAAGATCAATTGATACCGTCATACTCAACTTCACTTTAATATATTTATATGAAATAAGCAACGAAACTAATGTTAATTTAGTCTAAAGATTACAATTGGTAATCCGTCAAAATCAATTATGGAAATAAATTTTTAAAAATGGCGTCCTGAATTGTAAATTTTTGAAAATAATAAAAAATATGTAATTTATTAGATTGAATAATTTTTTTGGTGCTTTTCTGACATGCTTTTGAATCTTATTATAGAAAACAGTGAAAAACACCAAAATATTTTTAATAATTACTTCTATTAATATTTTATTAATATTTTATTAATATTTTATTAATATTTTATTAATATTATTATTATTATTTAGTTGCTAATCAAGGGCAAGTAATAAAATTTAAGAAATGCAGAAAAAAATCAAATGCCAGGGAGGATTCACAAGTGACCTTCACATCCAATTGAAAACGCGACATAAAATAAATTTAAAAACTAAACAATGACATAGAAGGTGACTGTGAAGAAGATAAAAAGACTACTGATGATGGTGTTGTCCTAGAGTTCGGATCTGTTGACTCTTAAATAAATTTGAATTATGCTAATTTATCCCTGCTGGTAACAAAAATTAGAAGTGTCATTAAAATTTTCAGAAGATCTCCAACAAAAAAGATAAATATTTACAAAAATATGTAAAACTACAATTTGGAAAAGAATGGACTTTGCAATTGGATGTCATAAACAGATGGAATAGATTACTTATTAAGTTGGAAAGGTTTTACCAATTATGGTATTGTGTTTAAAAAGCATTTATTGATTTAAAATCAAACATAGTCTTTTCCGAAAGTTCCAAACC
>MQRK01247861.1:4370-14430 GCA_001938485.1 Girardia tigrina
AAATATTATATACCCTCTCATATGATCCATTGTCTAAAATAGTTGTATTTCATTGCAAAAACACCAAATTAACGTTACTCAGATCCATTTGAACGTGGAGTGGTGGTATCACGACAAAACGGTGCGGAAAAAACGCCGCGAACATATTTTTTTTAAAATTCAATTAATAAAAACTCATTATTTTCTAAAGACGGTATTTATTGTGGAAATAAAGGAATCGGGAATCGATGTCGGATCTCCCAAATTTCCACAAAATAATTTTTTATATATTAATAGAAGGTCATAAAGACCATTGTGGAATATGATATAATTTTGGTCTTTATCTTTTAGAAGTTCAAAAATATTTCTGAGCTTCTTTCCGTCAAATTGCTAAGAAAAATAGAAAATTAAAATAAATTTTGTATAATAAATATTATTTACCCTCTCATATGATCCATTGTCTAAAATAGTTGTATTTCATTGCAATAATACCAATTTAACGTTACTCCAATCAGTTTGAACGTGGAGTGGTGCCACTATTAATCCACTATTAATAAAATTTTCCTTTTTGGGATTTTTTCATTTCATTTAGATTTGATGCCCATAGTTGAAAAATATTTGAATTCATTCAAGCGTCTTTACTATTTACAATTTACATTGTTTGAAGCAGCAAATCCTTTTATCTTAAGATTTGTCGCAATTTTTAAAGCACAATTTTTTAAATTAGTTCTATGTACTGGTTTGTTTGATTCCCTCCATTTATTTCAAATCTGAAAAAACCTTTTCGTCAATTTCTTTATAAATTTCTGATTTATGTGGAATTTCTTAATAGTTTTTTCTTGATTGTACGTAATCTTGAGAAACATCAACATGAAGAAAGGAATTTTCTACTATATTATAACAGTGATTAAATATGGACCGTTTTTAATTTTTTTTGAATTGGAGTTGAATTCCGAAGATTTTATTTCATCTCTCACTTTTTGAGAATAAATAAATACAAAAGATAAAAAAATCCAAAAAGAAATAAAATAAAACAAATTTGGTAATTGAAAAAAGTATCTTAAAAAAATTTTCCCCAAAATTAAAATAGTTTTTTATTTTGCCCTAAAAATTGAGTTGCTCCAATGTCGGATTTTACACTACAACTGGAATCCTAATGTGTTATAAGGAGTCGCCATTGTTGAGTTTTTAAAAAGGAAAAATAAAGTTTTTTCATTACGTCGTGTTTTGGTTTGAAAGAATTGAAGTAATTTTGAAAATAAAATAAAGCAATCGAATAATCGTTTAAAAAATTTCTCATGATTTCCTGAAACATTACATCATCTCTTATAGAGATGAGAATCTTGTTCGAATATTGTTTTAATATGATGCATTAAATTCTGATTGAATTAAGCTTAACTCGGAGTTTCAATTATTACACTGGAATGAATTTTGAAGCCGGTTTCATTGATTTTAAGTCGAAGCCTCAAGAAGTTTCTGAATCAAATGAAAATAAAGAGAAGAAACAGGCTTCTGTGGGTAGTGCCTCATGTTATGTGACGACATGATAATTATGAAAATGTTGTGCATGTTTGATAAAGTCATACCTTGTGTTAGTTTCATTACCGGTGTTAAGCGACTGATGGCTATCGACGATAAAACTCGAATGTCCTAAATAAAGCCCTAAACATATTATCGTCTCTTCACATATTTAATAACAAATTGCGATTTTAGATCTAAGTATTAAATATAATACTAATAATAATAAATATTGTGCCTTTGTTGTAAGTTCTTGTTTGCATAAAACATTTTTCCATTTTTTATCGCTTATGAATTCTTGTTTTTGTTTAAATGCTGCGGGTTGAAGTATCTGTATTAATCAAGTTTGCCAGTATTATTTAGTTCTCTGTAATTATTTTGCCATAACTTTATTGCTGGTTCTGATAGTGCAGTTTTGCAAAGCAAAAATTTAAATATATCCTTATTTTCTATTTGTTGTTGTTCAGTTCGTCTCTCTTCGTTGTCTCTTGTTTCTGGTTCTTGTGGTCTTCTACTGAAAAATACTAAAAAAATAAATTAATTTTATTAAAAGTATTTCAAAATAATAAAAAAATAATATGTATTTAAATAATCGGTAATAGAATATCGGAGTATGACCGACTTGCATTCAATAATGCATTTGAATTTGAGTATTTATGCGCCTATTTCTGGGATATAAAATGCATTTAGATTTTTCGGTCTAATTATTAAAAGTAATAATAATAAATATAATAATAATACATAATCGGACAGAATTTTTGACCTGTACGAGATTGAATACATATTCAATTTCACATAAATCAATCAATCTCACATCGGATGTTAAATGATTTGATATATATTCTTTTCATAACTGGGATTCGAATATTTTGATCTTGATTTTAAGTTTCGCTCAAAGACCAGCTTAAATTCGTTAAACTCTTTGAGAAAAATTTTTTAAGTTTCTCACTGTGCGACGACCTTTGAAGTGTATCTAAAATAAAAGTTTTTAAAGATAATTACTGATCACCAAATTTAACTTTATTTATCAATCTATGAGTATTATATTTATTGTTCATATACTCGGAATGAATTTTATTCGTCAGCATGTATATACTTCTTAATGACGATATGACAGACTGAGTACCATCATGTAATTTTAATTTATCATAAATGTCAGTTATGGATTGAACATGTTGATTTTGTACAATCATATCCTAGAAAATAATTTTATTATTTAGTTTTAAAACTTTACTCAAATATAACATCAGTTAACAACAATGTGTATTTGAAATACACTTGAATTACTGCATAAAATTCCAAATTGCATATCTCATTAAAACTGAGTCAGTTGTAATGTATGAAATATTTTCATTATTATTTTTTTCTTGATAATTATTAACTGGGTTATTATTAAGAACCATCCAAAATATTTGATATATTATTTTAGCGCAGTTAAATACACTTAAATAATTTTTTATAAAATATTTAAAATAATATTATAAATCCTACAATGAATTATAAATTATTATTATAATTAAAATTATTATTATTATTATAAAATTATTATTATAAATCCTACAAATCTGAAGAGATTTCTTGGAAAAAAACATCAATAAATAAATTTTACCTTCGGAATGCTCAACGTCAATCCCGACTAAGCATTTCAGAGTCAATTGTTGGAGCGAGGCGAATAATGGTTCATAATTAAATTCTGCGTCATTCATATTATGAATTGTAAGTTGCGCAGCGATCTTCTGTTCATTTGCTAGATTTTTGCAATCTTCTGTAGACGTTATTTGTATATGCCTTTCCCCAAAACGTCGGTCTATAACTAAATGCTCTGAATTTTTATTTTATTAATTCAGAATTAACAATTAAAACTTACTTTCCATTTTAAAAATTTGAATATTTGATCTATTATTTTAGCGCATTTAAATACACTTAAATAATATTTTCATAAAATATTTAAAATAATATTATAAATCCTACAATGAAAAATTTATAAAACTGAAGAGATTTCTTGGAAAAAAACATTTTATGAAGATCGATGAATAAATTTTACCTTCGGAATGCTCAACGTCAATCCCGACTAAGCATTTCGGGGTCAATTGTTGGAGCGAGGCGAATAATGGTTCATAATTAAATTCTGCGTTCTTAATATTGGGAAATTTAAACTGAGCAACGATCTTCTGTTCTTTTTCTACACAATTTGTAGACTGTATTTGTATTTTCTGTGACCAAGAACGTGGGTCTATAACTAAATAACCTGAATTTTTATTTTAGTAATTAAGTATTAACAATTAAAACTTACACTTCGGTTCATTTTCGAAGTTACTTTGCATTTTAAAAATTTGAAAATTTTAATATTTTATGATTATTTCAGCGCATTTAAATACACTTAAATAATTTTTTTATAAAACATTTAAAATAATATTAAAGATCCTACAACAAAAACATCTAATATTTTCAATATAATTTATATTTTTTTCCTGAGTTTTTACAAACTCATTATTGTAATCATTGAGTTTTGCAGATATAATCACAGACTTATATTGGCATCATAGGACTTGGAAAATATGACTCCTAAAGAAAGGAAATCATAGAGAGCCTTTAGGAAAGTTGTGGAAGGATTCCTGGAAATAAGAAGAGTGACGAGTACCAACTACTGATCAGTGATTTGCTCAAACACTTTGAAAAACTGGCTGCAGAATATCGGTGAAACTTCATTATTTGCATTCGCATTTACATTGGTTTCGGGAAAACCTTGGTGACTTTAGCGAGGAACAGGGGGAACGAAATGTTCTATTTGAAAATGTTTAACAGAAGTTGAATGTGAAGCTTCAAGTTAATTTTTGGATCAATGGATGTTATTAATAAGGCCTCATACGTTACTCTCTCCCAGTAATTTTTAAATCGATTACACAGAATTTTAAAATCATTTTCTCCGATTTTCTTTTTACATTTTAAATTATGTTCGGCAATATTGCTCCCATTATCCAACCGACTATGCTGTTTGATCCGTTTGCAGAGATGTCGAGATGTCTCTCCAATGTATGTGGCGTTACGTCCATTACATGTATATTTATAAACCAGATCGGAGTACAAACCGAGATAAGCGGGAGATATATATTACTGAACATATCGCGATTTTTTAAAGTTTCATCACTGAAACTAAAAAATGAAATGAAAATTAATTTTATATAATGTTATGATCATATTGTTTTGAAATTCAATTAATAAAAACTCACTTTTTTCTAAACATGATATTTATTGTGGAAATAAAGGATTCGGGAATCGAAGCCGAATCTACCAAATTTCCACAATTATTTTTTTATATTACTTGGTCATAAAGACCATTGTGGAATATGATATAATTTTGGGTTTTATCTTTCAGAAGCTCAAAAATATTGAATATTGATATGGTATTGTCGCCAGGATGTCGCCAGGAAAAACAATAAAAATCAATTTCATAATACATAAACTCGTCAATTTCTTTAAATAACAAAATCTATTTTTAATTGCGGCTTAGGTTAAATTTTATTCGAAATTCAAAAAGCAATGTTGAATAGTTTATCTAATTAAAAAATAATAAAATTACCTAAAATCTAAAAAAAATATTTCTTAATAAGATTCTTTATAATTTTTTAATCTGCATTTTTAATGTAAAATCACATTTTTATATTACAAAACAATATTAGTATGTTTTCCAAGAAAACTATTCTCTTTGATCCGTTTGCAGAGATGACGAGATGTCTCTCCAGTGTATGTGGCGTTACACACATAATATGTAAATTTATAAACAAGATCGAAGCACTAACCGAGATAAGTGGGAGTTGTATATTACTGAATATATTACGAATTTTAAAATTTTCATCACTGAAACTAAAAAAATGAAATGAAAATTAATTTTATATAATTTGATAATTATATTGTTTTTAAAATTCAATTAATAAGAACTCACTTTTTTCTAAAGATGGTATTTATTGTGGAAATAAAGGATTCGGAAATAAAAAGCACTTCAAAAAGAAGTGAAATAATGTTATAATAAATTTAACATAATTTTACTTGCTTAGAAAAATGCTTTGAAAATTTCTTGCTGTTGTATCGATATTAAAGTGTATCTATAAGAATGGTTTTTTAAATATGATTTAGGATTGACAAAATCTAACTTCATTTTCCGGATCATTAATATTATATCTTCCCTCCACATAATCGTAACAAAATCGTATCATCTAACTAAGGCAAAATATAATTAAATATTTATTGATAAATCTTATATTTATTAATTTTAAATAATAAAGTTTATTAGGAAAATATGATTAAGTTATTTACACAAATGATCAATAAAGATTGCTTTAATATTAATCATATGCTGGATGAATTGAATTTGCTTTCTAAATACATTCATTAAAATATCCATAATTGAAATATAATATTGCAGCTCAAACGTGCAATTTATATCTATATTTTTCAAATCGGTCGCATAACCGACTGATTATATCCCATGAATCAGTCAACATTTCGTCACCGCATACATTTTATTTTAATTTTTTAATTATCTTTTCCATGTTCTTATTTGCAGATAAAAGATTTTGCAAAACGCAAGATCATAATTTGAGCCACGAGTCTCTTGTAGAGAACTCCATATTGTGCCGTATAATGTGTGCGATGATTCTCAAAATTTTAAAATTCATGTGAATTTGAGACTATATCTACACTTTTCAGTGTATCGGTGATCTGCATATTGTACCGTTCGGCAACACGGTCAGAACGTTCCACGAATATCAATATAAAAACATTTACCAGCGATACACATATGGTCACTATTTTTAAGTGTGATGACTACGGTTTCTGGTCCAAAGTAATCATAGTATTGTACCTTGGTATTGTTTGATTGGTGGATCATTTGTGGATTCTCCATCAACTACCATTGTTAAAATGGTAGTTGATGTGTTCCGACATGAACTATATGTAATTGGGCAAATTTACTTGTTACAAAAAATTGTGCCTTTGTTGTAAGTTCTTGTTTGCATAAAACACATTTTTTATCGCTTATGAATTCATTTTTTTTTGTTTAAATGCCTCTCCTGCGGGTAGAAGTATCTGTAGTAATCAAGTTTGCCTGTATTATTTAGTTCTCTGTAATTATTTTGCCATAACTTTTTTATTGCTAGTTCTGATAGTGCAGTTTTACAAAGCAAAATTTAAATATATCCTTATTTTCTATTTGTTGTTGTTCAGTTCGTCTCTCTTCGTTGTCTTTTGTTTCTGGTTCTTGTGGTCTTCTACCGAAAAAGTTTTTTAAAATTTTTATTAAATTTAATTATTTGCTTGGACTATTTTGTGAATTATGAGAAATCAACAAGGCCGTCGACTAATAAGTTGAACCGCAACGGATCATGCCTATCACAAAATCTAAAAGTGGATGTTAGTCCTCCCACACAACTGCATGAATGGAACTTCTTCACCACTAATAACTCAACTGCCAAGTAAGTTCGATGGTCGACAGAGTTCAGAAATCATGATATATTCATGATTCATTCTTTCATTTCTTCCAGGTAATAATCACTTACAACAATAATATCGGCTAGATTTAAAAATCGGCTGACTTTTAAAATTTTCATCACTGAAACTAAAAAAATGAAATGAAAATTAATTTTATATAATTTTATAATCATAGATATTCAGTAACTCCTTAGATTTTCTGCAGATTCCTCTCTGTCAGGTATCGAATGCTCTGCACAGAGCGATAGCCGGCTTAAGTTAAATTTTATTCGAAATTCAAAAGGCAATGTTGAATAGTCCATCTAATTAAAAAATAATAAAATTACCTAAAATCTAAAAAAATATTTCTTAATAAGATCCTTTATAACTTTTTAATCTGCACTTTTAATGTAAAATCACATTTTTATATTACAAAACAATATTAGTATATTTTCCAAGAAAACTATTCTCTTTGATCCTTTTGCAGAGATGACGAGATGTCTCTCCAGTGTATGTGGCGTTACACCCATAATATGTAAATTTATAAACAAGATCGAAGCACTAACCGAGATAAGTGGGAGTTGTATATTACTGAATATATTACGAATTTTAAAATTTTCATCACTGAAACTAAAAAAATGAAATGAAAATTAATTTTATATAATTTTATAATCATATTGTTTTTAAAATTCAATTAATAAGAACTCACTTTTTTCTAAATATGGTATTTATTGTGGAAATAAAGGATTCGGGAATCAAAGCCGAATCTCCCAAATTTCCACAAAATAATTTTTTATATATTAAAAGTAGATCATAAATCCCATTGTGGAATATTACATAATTTTGGCTTTATCTTTCAGAAGCTCAAAAATTGTGAATATTGATATGGTATTTCTGAGCTTCTTTTTGTCAAATTGCTATGTAAAATAGAAAATTAAAATAAATTTTGTATAATAAAATAGATTGAAAAATTGGTTTGAGATTAGCTACGATATTGAATATATGGTTTACAATATTGTCTATTTCAGATTCTTCTTGATGCAATTTTGAGTTCTTTATTATGTATTCTACATTTTCTTTAATTTCATGAGTTCGGAGACTCGATATTACACATAAAATTTCCGAAATTGTTTAATATTGGTCCTCATTATTCGCATATAAGTGAATATCATATATCTGACAAGTTCTATACTGAAAATAAAATAAAAGTATAAAAATTAAGTAATTGGTACTTGTCTGTTTCATTGATGATACTTATTCCTAGAGATTTTAATTTGATCTCTTTAAAATTGGTTTCCTTGAACCAATTCTGACTATTATTTTTATTATTTTTATCATGCCTGTATTATTAGGTTCTCTGTAATTATTTTGCCACAATCATGATCATTATACGCAACAATGAATTGGGACTCTTATTTTCGGACAGAGGGAGTAATAAATTTAAATTCAATAAATTTAATAAACAATATTTTTTATCACAATCTAATTACAATTTAAAACCATAGCAATTTATGAGAAAGCAGGTTTTTTATCTTGAACAAGTTTTGCTTGAAACGAGTCCATGTTTTGGTTGAAGAATTATTCATTGAAATCATTGGAATGATCGGGATCATTTGGTTAACGATGTTGATTATTTCGACGATTTATGGCAACTTTATTATCTTGTACATTCTCCTCAAAGCCTACATCTATGATTAGGGCTAGCAATCGCGGAATTTCGGGATTTCAGGAAAATTTTTTTTCCATAGAGAAAAAATTATATAAAAATTAATTACCTTTTAAATTTAAATTTTTACTTTTTGTTAACAAAATCCACTACTAATTAGTTATATTTTATAACTGCCTTATAACTGATTAATCTGGGATTTTTTTTCCAAAAATCGAAATTAAAATTGATCACTTTTTAAATTTTATTTTTTACTTTTTTGAAAAAAATACCCTATTAATCAGTTTTAAATCTATTTTTATTTAATTTTAATTTCTTCAAATCAAATAGTAATTTAGTCATTAAACAAAAATAACACCATTTTAATTTTAAATTTTTATTGGAAACCATGTTTCGCCACTTTTGTGGCATATTCAGTTCTCTATTTAATTAGAAAGTTATTGTTTATATAGAAAGATGACTATAACGTCACAGTGTGTTACGTCAAAATACTCTAATATGATTGGACGATTCACTTTGCACATTTAGACTAGGTTTACAAAACTTTATCAAGAGTGCTTCAGTAATTGTCCTTTCATAATTGTGATCAAAGTTACCAATCAAAATCCGAAAATCATTATCAAATACCCTCCTTTGAGTTCCATGACATTTCACTATGTGGTCCAAAATTGAGCTTTTTCTACTTGATTGGGTATGTTCTGCAATTCTAGTACGGAGGTGACGATTTGTCTCTCAAATGTACAAGGATTCACACTTGTGACATATATATTGTAAACTAAATTTGCTTTCATACCCAATTGTGTTTTAGATTTATTTGAGAAGTAATTAGAAATTTTATTAGTTAGAAACAATACTTCAATTGTAACACCTACTGGGGCCTGTTTTTCTAAAATTCGTTTAAAATACCTAGCACCTTCGGAATATGGAATTTTTAAATAAAATTTTTTTGAAGATTCATGAAGATCGTCACCATCCATCTATTATTCAAACTCAAAGACAAATGCGTTGGTTGGAAAATGTCGAAAGAAAGAATCACAAGCCTATTATGTAGCAACACGACCGGCATTAATTTGCTGTTAACCACAAGTCACTGTAAGACGTGGGCAAGTTTTAAAATTTTCAAAACGTTTAAAAGGTATTTGTTTAGCATAATAAACGTTATAAAAACTTTTAAACGATGTCTTACTACATGGAGAAACATCGCTACTAAGCTATATTTTCTTCAAAGTCCATTTATTTCGATAATTCTTTGGATTATAAATTTATTGCATAAAATGTTTGCAGGAAATTCCTAAACAAACATTTTTTTTCGAAACAGTTGATACAAATATAATTGTATTGTCCCAATAAGCACATCATTGTTACAAATTTGTCTCACTCAATGAATTTTGCACAAAAATTCTTTGATTGTGGATCATGTATTTCCGATTT
>MQRK01247865.1:0-10670 GCA_001938485.1 Girardia tigrina
TTTATTCGAAATTATCGTATATTTAAACTGAATAAAATTTTGATTAATTTAGCGAGTTTTATTTTTATTATTTTATGATGTGCGTTTATTTGGTTGAAACAAGACCCTTTGAAATAGAGCAAGCCACACGTCGTTCCGCCGTCGCCGCCTTCCGAGATGCCCCGTGAAAATTTGCGCTCGAATGCGCAATGGAAAAATTTCGGCGGCTATGCCGACCCGATTATAGTTGAAATATCATCGATGCCCCTCGAAGTGTTTATTCGAGAGAGTCGCGCCAAGTTGATCACTGAGAGAGCAGAAGCGCAGGTGCGCCCGCATGAGTTAAACGAACGTTTAGGAGATGTGAATAATTAATATAGTTTTCTGCCGTATTAGTTGGTTATTGATTTATTTAGCGTTTTAAGTTTTATCTCTTTTTATATTTAGTCAAACGTAACGAGTTTTTGTGAGATATAAGGTCAAATGAAATAAGCGAAAGTCTATCAAAAATATAGCGAGGATGTTCAATTAGGAGTTTTATAGACAACTCAGTGTTTTATTAAAAGTAAAGTTTGACGAAAGTTCAGAAATTAACAGAAAGGTTATAGACACATTATATTGCGTATGAAATTGTACATATGTGTTGAGTCGAATTATACGATCCGATCATGATGATGGTGAATTTCCTAAATAATTTATGCCGATAAAATTTCTTAAACGCATTTTAGGTAGGGGGAAATAGTTATATTTCGAGCGGATTTAATTTTATGAAGTTTAGAGAATAGGAGTAATATTCTCGAGTAGTAGTTTTACGAATTATGATTTAAGATGCAGTGAAATCAATCAACGTGAGTCTAAATCAATAAAAGCAGTTGTAAAATAAACTAATAAAAGCAAGCGATGAAATTTACAGAATTTATTTAGTGCTGTTGTTGGTGGTCCGCTTGCAAGCACTTTTAAGAATTAAGACGGTTAACGACTATTTTTACTAGTTAAGTCAAGGATAATTTTAATATAAGCCCATAATTAGAATTAGTGATAAAACCTCGAGAGACAAGCGAACGTAATCTATTTGCTAGAATTTGTTAATATAGATAAATGCGAGTTGCTCATCGTAGAAATTAAGGTATTAATTTTAGCTAGAAAGAAAAATCATCCCCGAACGACACTCCGCTAGGCGGGGGGCCCATAGCCCATCCCGTCTTTATTCGAACCCGCAGGCCCTTCAGACTCGGCACTGCTAGGCAGATGTCGAGCGAGAAGAGGCGTCCGACCCATAGATAAGTTTAATAGCTAAATGAGTGTTAAAATAGTTGGTAAAAATAGTATGAATTGAAACTGGGTTGTGACTGACCCTTAATAGTCACTGGGGGCTCTGAGCGCGCAAAATTGTTACAAACGAATGGGTCGTGACACGTATCTACTTCCTAAGATAAGATAGTATAAAATTTAAACTTTATAGTTTATTTTCCAAAAGTAGATTATATTAATTTTTTTATTGTTTTTATGATGTTTTTAATTAAAACTTTGTTGGCAAAGTAGAGTTCTGTCTGCATAAAGAATGGATAGAAAAACTTTAATTTTTTCATTTACTATTTTTATTTTTGACCGCATCACGTAGAAAATTTATGTTACCGTTTTCGATAAAGAGCACTGGAACTTGAAGAGTTAATGAACTTTCACTGTTGACAGCCTTAGTTTATATCTTTGATTGATCACATAAATGACAAATAAAACAATAATAATTTTGAGGACATTCACTTGTGGCAAGTGCCAGTGTCCGTGGAAATCTGCCAGTCTCAACGTGCTTAGGATCGAATATTGATAAATCAATTTTGTATCGCCTGTCTCATAACTTTGACTAATCCATTTTCGTTCTCTTCCTTTATCCCAAACCAAATTTTATTTATATAAATAGATGAAGAATTATAAATAAATAATTATTAATAATAGTAAATAATATAATAATGATAATAAATTGCTGTGTTGATTGATAATATCAATAATTAGAAGTCGCTTATCGATTTAAAGTTAATACAATCAATATTTTTGGAAACTGGAAAGAACCAGGAATAAAGATTCGCGAGCTGAAAAAAAAGCGATTGAAGACAAAAAATAATCGAATAAAATCGAGAAACAAGACAAACTGGATGAGAGAGAGAACACAGACAAAACTGGAAACAAGTGAACGAACCCGGGCGATTCGAAAAACGATAAAAATCGATAAGACTCGATAGCTGGGATCATCGTAATTTGGTGAAGATCATTATTGCGGACAGAATTACAACTATGATGCCGAGAACGATTATAATTAGCATTTTACGATTCTTCTTTTGGATTTTGTGTGCTTTCTGAAGTTCACTGAGACCTTTCTTCACTTTGAAATGCGTCTGTTCGATATTATTGTCGATCCTGTCGACAACGCTTCCCTGAACAGTGACCATCTGCGCGACATCCCGGAATATTTCGTTCAGTTCCTGGATGGACTTACAGATCTGATTGATTTCCTTTTCCCTCTCTAAAACAACCCGTGTGTTTTCCTCCGTCAATTGCGTTTGTCGAGAGAGACTGACCTGGCGGACAAAACGTGATTAATAATTAATTCATTCTTTTCATTTCGGTAAAAAAACATAATATCATAATTATCGAATATATCAATCGCAAATTTGTAATTAATTATTTTATTTTTCAAATATGTGACCAAAGCTGAGAAAAGGGACCACAAGTAGGAAACTATTGTGCCAAAAATCATGATGATATTCCATCATTTGACTCTTCTACAGATATTACAATGGTCATATTCATAAAAACTCGTTTTTGAGAAAACGCGAATTGAAACATTATGTTTATTAAAATCACCGCTACACCCACAAATTGTAGTTGGTAGTTAAGGCCGATAAATAGGTCAGAACAATAAATGATGCATACTGTATTCAGGATCATGGATTGACCTATTGAAATAGATAGGGAACTAATTTTACCCCATTTTTGACCAATCCATTATTACAGGAGATTTCTGGGCTTTCTGTGCAACGACTTGTGGTCCCTTTTCTCAGCTGTGGTCACATATTCTTTTATTATTGATAATTTACAGTTTTAAGAAATACAAGCTTCATTAGAAAGTCAGATATCATAATCACAACTAATGTGAGATAGTAAAACTATGAAACTAGATGATCTCTTTTGAAACAACCGATGGAAGTAGATAACGTTTTATAATATTATCTCAAAAAAACTCTATATTCAATTAGGATAGTGTCGATGGGAATATAAATCAATACAGAGAAGTACTGTAACTCCCAACTGTTACTATATGTATATGGATGTACACAGAATCAAAACAGACCTACCCACCTCAGATCCAATCACACGGACGGTAACAGTCAATAAACCCCCCGGACATAAATACCCTTGTCGGTTAGGGTTATATGTCCATTTACTGATGGCAATACACAGTACATAAAGAAATATAGAAAAATCTTTAAATTAATTGGTTTCCTGTTGGGAGGTTTTTGTTTTATATCCCACACGGACAAATAAACATTACTCATCCAAAAATTTATAAACTGGTCTAACCGTATAATAATGATAGAAATAATTTTATTTCGAAATCGCTAGTTATACAAATTTATGACTGACCATATAAAGACAACAATAGCTCTTCTTTGCGACAATAATAATTTGATTTTGTTGTGAAAATATGTTTTTTGATAATTTAATTTTATTATGTGAAAGAAAATGTTGTGGTACACAACAAAATTAATTTGCACATAACTAAAATTTTTAAGTTTTGAAAAATAGTAGTTTGTCGATCTGAGTTTGAGTTTTGGACAGTTTGGAAAAGCAGATGGTAATTTTTCGAATAATTCTGAGGATTTCATGATCCAAAATAATTGCGTTAATAATTTGGTATATAAAACTTGTGACGTTCCAAGGTCAAGTCAATAATAAAATTTTATTTTGAACTTGGCCTTGTCGATTTTATACTCACTGCGAATAGCTCAATGAATTAAAATTGTTTTAGCGATGACATTTGTTTAAAAATTACGAACCATTTTTGTGTGTCGTTTGATGTGAATTTCGTTCATCGATTTATTTGGAAAAGAGAATTCATCTCATTGAACAAATTAGAAAATATTCTAATTTGTGTGATCGATTTCTTCAAATATATTTGGAAAATTAACACATAAAGATTTTTTGACAAATAAGACTCAATAATCGGGCACGACATCCGGAAAGGCAGACTGTGAGAACTGGTTGCAACCTCAATATTAGGATTCATTTTTTTAAACACCAAAATTTATTTATATAACAATTCACATCTTTGAAACAAATTTTCGTGTTAATTTAATTATCTCGACCCAAATTAATCTATTAAATTCTTTTCGATTTAATTTTTAAAATCCTGAAAATTTATTTCAGATATTATTTAAACTTTATTTTCAAAATTTATTTCAAAGTTTTTTTTTAAATTGCTTATTAAAAATATTTTTATTTATAAATAAATATTTAATATTTTTGTTTTCTTGACATTTTTATTTTAAGATATTTAATAGATACATTAAAAGATATTTTTTATTTTTAAATAGATATTTTATTTTTTATATTTTTCTTTTATTATATCATTTTTAATTTTTTTAAAATATTTAAACACACATTAAAAAATATTTTATTTTTAAAAACGTTTTTGATTTTTTAATAGTTGTTTTATTATATCATTTTTAATTTTAAAATATTGAATAAGCATATTAACATAAAAATATTTTACGCTTTAAATTAAAAAATAATAAATTATTCAGGCGAGATAAAAATTTAAATTAACCCCTCATATGAACGAAATGTAGTTTGTAGTCATAGCCATTTAAAGAGGGAATAAAGATTTTCTTCTTTCTGTTAAAAGAATTGTTCGTGATAAGAATAGTCTAAATGTTTACTAGGCCGCAACCATTTCGATGCAGAAAATAGTACATGACCCTAATTTGCCGAGAAGAAAATGTCAGAGACAGTCACTTGTAAAAATCGATGACGGAGAAAAATGATTCTCGGCGTTAGCAAAGGTTGGATTAAAACGTGTACCGTAAGTAAATCAATTCATGTCTTAAACCAGTACAATTTTAACTTGTTAAAAATTTATCAGTTGACATTTGCAGGCATATTAAAAAACAGTGATTAAAAAGATGTTAAATACAGCTAGAAATATAAGTTCCAAAAAAGTTTTAGAAAAGTAATTAAGAATTTTCAAGTCATTGCCGCGTGGGTAAATGTGTTTCTTTATCACTTACACCCTGCGACAAAGTTTTGCTTCTTGAACACCGAAAGGTTTTTCTTATCGAATTTCGTGTGCTGATCACGAATATCATGCCAAAATTTACGTACCACGTACTTCTTAGAGAAATGTTCAGTTTTATCATAATTTTTGCTGAAATTTTTATCCAAATATCTCATTTCAGTAACTCATCAGCAACAGTTTGGGCAGCGTGGTATAATCAGACAAGCTTGGATATATAGTACAACAAACAGTAATACAATCAATAAATAGCATTTAATTTACAATTTATAATCAATATAACAAGAAGTAAATTTCTTTCATTCTAGCCATTTTGCTTTCTGGTGGTTTGTCTAGACAATGCCGTAACAGCCGTGATATATTTTTCTATTTATTTGGTGAACATACACTTGCGCCTCGAGATGTTTTATAACTGCTCTTGTGAAGAATGCTTATCATCTATATTTTGCTTGCAAAAGTGGTGAACAAGATGAAGAATGCGAGTCTCAATTTGCCGAACAACGAGCACTGTCAATCTAAGAATCTGATCCAGAGGCAGTTGTAAAAGTTTGCCATTTGCTGTTCCGCTGATCTGGCGAGATCAAAAAGACCAGGTGATGGACTTAAACTTTTGTGTGACTAATGTATCTAGTTTCTCTGTCGAAATGTCAATTGAACTGTTATTCAAAAATAAATTTTGTTAAACAAAGTATTAAAAATGTACTTTGAAGGTTTTTTTCTTTAAAAAGTGGTAATTTAACTCATACCTTAACACAAACAAATGAATTAAAAAGTAAGTTATAACAAAAAAGCTTGAGATTTTTTTAGAAAATCGGTTTACTGACATTCTATTCTCAGCTCACACTTCTGTTCTGTCTCTCGGGGACTCCGTCCATGTAGTACAAAAATTTGACCCTCAATTCAAAAAACTTCCCATTATGTAAACCATAAGATTAAATAAGAGCAATCGAATAAAATATAGGAGCAATGAAGATAAAAAATGCAGAGAGAGATCATTTTCTATGTTCTATGAAAAATAAAATTATATTTCAACGTAATTATTTGCTTAAAAAATTGTAAAGTACTGCTTGAAGAAACTGGATAATTGCTAGAATATTGTCATATTTTCAAAGAACATATGAAGAAAAGGTCTTGTTATTTTTTAATGTTACTTGTTACTGGATGATGAATGTTTTAATTCACAAACTCGACAAGAGAAGCAAAGGAAACTCAAAAAAACAAATTTCTTAAATACTTACACTGATCATATCAATGGTTACAAGAAAGTTTTAACTGAAAAAAACAAGTCTGGAAGTAAAAGGAGAGTATCTGGTATGAAGAACACAAATTTGAAAATCAATGTCACTATCTTGAATATTAATTAAGTTTAAAATTGAAACCATCGGCTGTTTGAATCGGAATGGAGAAGGACGGCGAGAAGAGCATGATAAATGAAAGTCTTTGTAAAACAAGATCCAACAAAACTGAGAAAGGACGATTTCCCATTCGATGGACCGTACTAAATTTTAAGACATATATCGCCACACCAATTGGAACTGCAGAATTTGAAAGATGGAAACATAATTCTTCGAAGAATTATGTAGATTAAGAAAATAAATAACGAATTATAAAAGAGAGGCAACTTGTGATTATTATTTGTTTAAGTATTCTAAAAAGATTGTAAATAATTAATAAATTCTACTTGTCGATATTATGAATCCTGAAGTGAAACCTGGATATTTAACTGTCGGAAAGAACAAAATAGAAGGGAATATGTTACAAGAAGAGATTACATCACGAATAATAGGAAATTCAGAGACGAAAAGGGAAACGGGGATACATGATTACAGGGAAAAGGGATCAGTGTGCAACAATAGGAAGTAAATGTAGATGTATGATTGATTGCATGTATGAATGTGTATGTGATTGTATGATTGATGATATGTTTAAAAATATTCCTCTGGAGATATGTATACTAAATGGTGAACATGATGGAAATGATGGTGTTAGGGATTAAACAGATGGTGAGAAACGTAGAGAAGTTCAAAAATTTTAAAGAAAAGGGGGAATGTTAGGGATTAAATTAGAAGCTAAAATTTTTGATGGATAATTAATTTAATTTAAATTAATTTAGTTGATTCCCGCATGGAATTTAAATTAAATTAATTAAATTGATTTAAATGAATAATAATGTAAAATTCTTTAAGAAAATTTCATCATAATAATTAAGTTAAATAATTAAATAATTAAACTATTTTTATTTATATAAATATCTGTAGTATATATGGTTGGTAATTTAAATAAATTGGTTCCTCCAAAAATAACTGAATCATATTAAAATAAAGAAATTGTTTTAATATTCAGAGTTTGGTAACAATTCAAAAAGAGTATAAAATTGTTGATTGAAATAAATTTTTACGAAAAAGTTCTTTATTTTTTATTATGGAGTATTCGGCCGTTCCGAAAGAAGATAACAGATGGAAAATGTGATAATATGAAAACTGAAAGAGAGAAGAAAAGAAAAGAAGAAAAGAAAAAAGAATGCAAATGTATTGAGAATACCAATGTTTAACATAAATTATAAAGAATTGAAAGGACAACCAAGTATAGAGTTTTGCATAAAGAATAAAAGTATACAGTGCCTGTTAGACACAGAAATCCGAGTCAATGTTATTAAAGCAGAGATTATCAAAGATATGAAAGATATCAAATAAAAGAACAAAAAGAGGAATACATTGTGCAAATGATTCGGAACTTATAAACTATGGAATTGTGCGACTAAAAGTAATCACTGAAAGGTTACAGAAAACGATTGATTTTTTTGTAGTTAAAGATTTAGATCCAGAGATGATAGCAGGGAAAGATTTTTTGGACAAGAATCATCCCACATAGAAAATGTATTAGTAATACGAGACAGCCCCTCTGACGAGGATAGACTAAAAAGAATAAAAAAGCTGTACGAAAATAAAATTGACGGCCAATTAATGGGATTTTTAACAGAATATAAACCAATATTTATGGCTTACAAATGGGATATAGGAAAAATCTTACTGACAAAACATAAAATCGAAACGCATGGAGAACCGGTATTAGTGAAACCATATCGACAACCGAAACATTTCGAAGAAAAATTAGACTATATCATTAGAAATTATGAAGAAAATAATATTATCGAAAAGTGCAGTTCCCCGTGGAATTTCCCTCTGGTATGTGTCTGGAAAAAGGAGAAACAGGACATAAGAGTGTGCGTAGATTTTCGACAATTAAACAAAATCACTGTCAGGCCTGCTTTTCCAATGCCAAATGTAAAAGAGATGCTGAACACACTAAATGGAGCATAGCATTTTAGCACGATTGACTTAGGAAGCGCATACCATCAAGTAGAGCTGGAAGATGAATCAAAAATCAAAACAGCATTTTCAACAAAGAATGGTCAACACTGTTTCAAGAGAATGCCGTTCGGAATTGCGGCGGCACCAGTAACTTCCAAAAACTAATGGTAAAAGTTTTGGGCGAATTGAACTGGAAAGAGGCAGTTGTAAATTTGGACGATATTTTAATTTTTACGAAAGATAACAAGGAACACCTCAAACGAATTGAACATGTATTTAGAAAAATAAAGGAATCTGGTCTACGAATAAACCCTGAGAAATACCACTTCTTGGTTGAAAGGACAAAGTTTTTAGGATATGTGATCACCGAAGATGACATAGCAACAGATGAGATAAAGATCGATGCGATTAGAAAGTTTCACAACCCTTCATGTTTTTTGTGTTTAACAAACTATTACAGAAAATTTCTTAAAGACAACGCAAAATATTCAAAAGTATTGGAAGGGCTGTGTGGAAAGAATAAAGATAAAAAAATAATATGGAAGGAAGAGTGTAACGAGGCATTTCAGAAATTACAGGAAAAAATGATCAAAACACCAATAATAACATATCCAGATTTTGAAAATGAGTTCATATTGGATACAGAGGCCAGCTTTGGTACCATTTCGGCAGTGCTATCACAGAAAGATATATATGGAAGAGAAAGAGTGATTGCATATGGATCCCACAAAATGAACAAGCATGAATTTGGGATATTGTATTACGAGAAAGGAATTGCTGGCAATCAATTATTTACGCAACACATTAAACACTATCTATACGATTTATGTAATAAGTTATTTTTCTTTTACTCAGCAGATTAGTTATTATGCATTATGTATATACGATTGCGAATAAGCTTAAATTCATATACCTCTCTTCGAAAGACTGTAGAAAATGAGAAAAATCTATATTTTTCAAATAAATGTCATGGTTGAATTCCGTACTTAATGGGTTAAGTATGGACCACGAAATTCATAAAGAAAACTTCAAGTACATTCTGGCATTTATTGACCTACAACAACATTGTGAATTGAAGATATAATAGTCATGAAACTTGAAAACATAAATTTTGTTATGAAAGCAAGGTTATTAACCTAGATCATACAGTGCACAATGGACCTAGCAATCGATTGATTAATTTATATTTTAAATGTGTATTTTTAAAATAATTTTTGAATATTCTAATCTGGTGGACTGTTTCTCAAATTATAGAAATTATAGAAATCGGTATTGTTTTCATTATTATTCTCGGAAATATCGATCCAGTGAAAGATTACATGAATATCTTCTCATGTTTAGATACATAAATACTATCTTAGTACTTTTTATAATCTTTATTCATTCTAGTATATCACATTTATCTTCTTGTTGGGATATCTAATGTGATTTAAATAAAAAATGAAATAAAACAAAGACTTTTCTTTAAAATAAGCTTTATTTAATCAAGAATATAAAATCTACAATTAACAAGGTATTATGTTTGGGGACTTATCCTATTTATGAATTTGTAATTTGGATAGAGGAGGAAACAAATTTTTGTTTACCTCCAAATATGATTTTGGATATATAAAAATATATTAAGCAAATATAATTTATATGATAATTCAAATTCGCACTTTTATAACACATTTTTTCTCCTTCTTTAGAATTTTCTATTTCCTTTTTATACTAATTTTTTATCTTTTGATCGCTTGAATCGTTTCCAAAGCACTAAGGATAATTTTCTCATCTCCACTGATCGACCTCGCTTGAAAACACTTTAGATAAATTTTCTTCCACTTAAGTAATCACTGATAAGAAAAATAATTTCCTCTTTCTAGTAAATGTCGATATTAAATGTATAATCTTTCAGTCAATGTCGAACTCTAAAATGCATAATTAAGCTTCATTTTATATTATATTTTTGAATTAAAACTGTTTCTATTTGCTTATAAAATAGCTTAATTATTTTCTTCTTAGAATTATCTTTCTTTTCTTTATTAACTTATTTATGCTTTTTATTTATTTTAATTCATTTATCTATATATATATATATATATATATATATATAT
>MQRK01247865.1:20137-35702 GCA_001938485.1 Girardia tigrina
TAGTTTTAACTCATTATAACCTAATTTTCATATGGAAAATAATAGATTTACAAAATTATTATAGGTGGCCCATTACTTTTGCTCGCGACTGTATATATATATATATATATATATATATAATAACTTCTTTACAATTATTGTTATTATCAAAGCAAATAATAAAAATATCCCTTTGTATAATGTAGAAATGTAGACTACTACAGAAACACCGTTCTAAAGCATCTAATTCAATTTGATAAATAGGAATTATTATTTTAATATATATTAACGATTACAATTATGAAATTTTATAAAATTTAAAATATATCAATTTAAAAGAAAAAAATTTTATAAAATTATTAGTGGAGGATCTCACCGAGACGTCAATATATCAAACTCTTTTGCAAAAGGGAAACAATTTAATCTCGAAAATTTTTGGAAATCAATAACGGAATTCTCTCACTAATTCGGAATCAATAACAGGGAATTTTCTCGATAATTCAGAAATCAGGATCTCAACTTCTGTAAGAATGAAGAAAAATCTATAACATGTTAACGTTTTATAAAATATCTTTACCTGTAAGAATGAAGAAAAATCTAACATTATTTGTTCTTCTTTGGTCTTTTTATAATTATTATTAAAAACGCGTGGCTTATTGTAAGCACAAAAAATGAAACGCGTGGTTTAAGATTGAAGTGCGTTGGACTCAAAAGTAGCATGAGGCCACCGCAAAAACAAAAATGCGCGGCCACCGCAAATGACGCACTATGTTTGACAAGAGCGCATAGTGCATAACGAATATAATATGACATTAAAAACTTAATTTTATTTAAATAAGATTATAGATAAATAATAGATATAAAATTTAAATTTATTTTAAATAAAATTATAAATAACAATAATAAAATTAACAAACAAAATAATAAAATTCATAAGAACAATTATAAATAATAAAAAAACAAAAACATAAATAATAAAATTCACACAAGACTAGCGTGGCCATCTGCTAGGAATTTCCGGGGACAGTCCCCGATTTTCAACATTTGTCCCTGGTCCCCGAAGAACATGATTTGTCCCCGATTTTCAATTTTTTTAAAAATTTGAAAAAAATTTACTTTTTATAAATTATAGTGCTATTTAATTTAAATAATGATTTATTAATATTAATTATTAATATAATTAATATTTATCTGTCATGACAGACTTATGGTATTATAGAATATCGACAGTATTAGCAGGTGTCACCACTAGGTAGCGGAATGGTGCACCTGATGATTTGATAAATGACTTTGGCCTAATGTTTATTTTTAGACTTTATTTTATAATCAGAATGCTTAATTAATATTTTTGGATTTCCAGTTCCACGTCGTTTTCTAAATTGTGGGGGGTCATCTGGGATAATTTTTCATTTATCTCATTGGACGCGTCCTTAGAAGAAGAGGGATGTTTCAGTTGCTCAAGTGTGACATCCTTCTGTTTGGTGTTCTTTGACAGATATGACTTTCGAGAAGAATAAATGATCCGATCAATCTCATCAAGGTCTGTTCTTTAGAGCATTTTCAATGTCAATATCAGTGGTGGTCTTTGATATTTATTTTAGTTAATTTTATTTAATAAACATATTTATTTCATAACTCTACATGAGATTTAATATATCAAATAATTAATTATTATTAATATAACTATTTTTTAATAATCGAAATTCAAATTCTTTTAAGTTTCCGTTTGGATGATCGAATGTAATTTTAATAAAGTAATCATAAAGTTTTTTTTATTTTTAGAATTAATAATTCGTAATTGACAAAATACATAAATTAACATTAATAATTAATATATTTTAGAGCTTCATGATGTCCTTTATATTTTGAACCATAATTATTTTAACATTCAACGTTTCTAACCTTTACAGGTTCTGCAAATGTCTCTCAGGTCTGGACCTTATGACCTTGTATAATAATAATAAATAATTATAATAAATATTCAAAATAAGTCATCTAATTATTTATTTATAAATCCAAAAATAAAGTGTTAGCAATTAATAATTATTATTTTTTGATTATTGATTATGTATTATATAAATCCAGATTTCAAAATGTTACATCTATGAAAATATAGTTTTAAAAAATAATTCTGATAATTATTTAAATATGAATGATGTCCAACGATAAAATAACAAGCTTTAAATCAAGGGTGTGAACCCCTTGGGTCGGTAAATCCCGTGCCTGTGTTTCACCATCACCACTCCGTCTGTTTTCTTCCATTGAAATGTGCGGAACCATTCAATTTTACCGAGAATGCGACATTGTTCTTCATTTTCCGCCACAATATATACTGTATGTCTCTTGTATACATTTACACTATTCAATGAATTCCCGAGTTTTTGTAAGGGAAACAACAGTTTTCCACTATCGTCTTTCAGTTTAAAATCAATGAGATGAGGCGGATTTTGTCCTTTTGGTACTTCAATTAGACTGACCAAACCATTCCTTCGACATTGAAAGCCTCCATTACTTAATCCCTCTTTGTCTCTCAAGTCATTAACGAAATCCCACTGGACCGTCTGGTTATCTATTCCATAGAGACAGTATACTATCCCGCAACATAACAGATAGAATCCAAACTTGAGACTGCCCTTGGAATGATAACCAGGATAATCAGAGATTATACATTTGATAGATAAATCTGAGTCTTGACTCTTGAGAACTTGTTCTTCATCATCGATTCCACAATATGCGTCCCCATCGAATTCACATCTAAGGTCCATAGTCGGTCCAGGATCCATCAAATCGTCAAATACTTGAATTCCTTCGATCTCGTTATCGAAGAAGTTGTTACTACCCGACAAAAATATTCTTTCGTCTAGCTACATCAAAATAATTAATAATCTATTTGAAATATGAAATGTACGTGGTAAGTAATGTCTCTTGAGTACCGAGATTTGTTATTGGATTCCTGCAAAAACATTATTGTAGATAGATTAGAAATGCGTTGTAACCAAGTTGTGATCTTCTTTCAATCTCGTACTTCTGGCCATGCTTCACTTTCTTTCACTTTTTTTTTGATCTTTTGATGACCATTGGTATACACTACACTTAAGTATCATATAACTGAACACGCAACTGTCCGATGCGATCTGGGTCATATAGATCCCGAGATCATCGCTCAATCGAGCACCAGACGCCATCAACATAATAAATATAATTATATTATAACATTAAATGTTTAGTTCTAATAAAATTGTAAGGAATAATTCATAGGTATATTTGCAGCTTGAGTCACTAAAATCAACCTTTAATATCGATTAACCACACAAATTAATACCAAGAATTAGCGGTGACTGTCAGTATGCTACAACAACATTAATTGTTTAAACTGATCGATTTTTTTGAATTGTGAAAGAATTTCACTTTATAATAATATATACTTTGAAAATTTGTAAATTCTGACTTGAAACTTCCTTTTTTCATTGCTGAACAATTTCAAATGGGCACTGATGACGTCATTGATTACATAACCATTACTTAACGCTTTTAGATACACAACCTTTTGATCTGTCAGAATTTTATGCAAGACGAGAAATTGAGATAAACCGACCAACAAATACAGGAAACATCCAGAGAAAAATATTATTTTATTGTTTAAATGCTCACTTTGTGAGCTACTTTAATAAATTATTATGAAAAAGTGTGGTCTATGACCTTTCAGAAAAGGGTGGACCCTCTTAATTGAAGAACACATTAGGTTTATGCAAAAGAAATGTCGTTTTTTAACCGTTAACTTAAAATGAACATAACTTTCTTTAGAATTAAGTTTATTAGTCGAATAAAAACCATTACATTGAACGCACTGTTGCCAACGAGTAACAAGTTTTTTTATTTCAGTTTCATAAAATTCTGGATTTCTGGAGGCGATGAAGTCGTCCAAGGCTCTTCCAGCATCTCCTTGGTTTCTGAAGCATTTTTCGCGAAGGAACTGGCTGAAATGTTTGAAAAGGTAATAGTCTGTAGGAGAAAGATCTGGTGAGTATGGTGGATGAGGCAAAGTTTCATATCCCAATTCGTTTAACTTTCTTGATCTTTCTTGCAACATATGGACAAGCGTTGTCATGCAGAAGAATTGGTCCCTTTCTGAGTAATCTTCGCAGTTTTTTTGTAGTTCTTGGTGCATTTTGTCAATTTGCTGACAATACTTTTCCGCTGTAATTGTTTCGCCTTGTTTAGGAAGCTGTAATGAATTAAACCGTGAGCTGAGCACCAAACAGTTACCACGACTTTCTTTTGGTGTAATTTTGGCTTCAGGAAAGGCTTTGAAGCCTCACTGAAATCCAACCACTGAGCTAAACGTCAGTTGTCGTATAGGATCCATTTTTCCTCGCACGATGCAATTCGATCCAGAAACGGGTCGCTTTGATTACACAAAAGCAGAGAAGAACACACGTTAAAACGACGATTTTTTGATTTTTGTTTAATTCGTACGGCACTCACTTGTCCAGCTTTTTCATTTTCTCAATTTTCTTCACATGACGAACAAATGTTGATTGGTGAACGTAGAGTTCTTGAGTGACTTAACGTGAATTTTTATCCGGGTCGGTATTGATTAACTTCTTCAAATGGTCGTCGTCAACTTGTGATGGTCGACTACAGTGTTCTTCATCTTCAAGGCTCTCGTTGCCACTGTGAAACTTAGAAAACAAACGTTGTACTTTTCGTAAATTAGTGGTATGTTGTCCGTAGTGATACCACGAAATCAATTTATATAAATATTTATAAAAATATTCTGTATATTGTAAAAACCATATATATTTATTTATAATTAATTATTTTAGATAAAAATTCAATAAAAAATAATGAAAACCAGAAAAAACAATTTGTTTTAATACTAACCAAAATAAAATACGTTTGCGTCTTTTTTGAAAAATTTAAATTCATTAATTAATGTTTTAATAAATCTTTAGGAATGACATCTAACGAACCAATCACTGTAAATTGTCCGAATTTAATTCTACAAAACGCCTTAAAACGACATCTCGAAAATCGATTCCAAATGTCAATTAGAATAGATAATTTTAATATAATTATATCTGGAAAACAATCAGAATTAATTCTTTGTCAAGAAAAAGTTGATTATTTCAATGAACCTGACTGTCATTTCATATCGTCCCTAAATCAATATTCAAAAGAAGCTCTGAATATAAATAGTGTTCCCTATTTCTTTGAGACGAACTGCAATGTTCTGATGACAATTGATGGTGATATTCTTAATATTTACGGCAGTATGGACGATACTTCTCGTGTCAATGACGACTGTTTTTATTACAACGGAGTAGTCGATAAAAATATCAATTTTGATTTTACAGAGCAGAAAGAGTTGAATTTGAAGCGGCAGTGTCATGATCTGGGAATATCTATTGACTGGAGACATTTGTGTTCTCTGTGGAGCAAGGTTTTCATCTATTTAGTATTGAAGGACCGCGCCGATTTGATGACTATTATACCGATACCGACAATAAATAATGCAAGATATCTACTTATAAATTATAAGTAGTTTATATTAATCTTTATTGTATTTTTTTTAATTAACATTTTTTAAATTTTAAAAACTTTGTAGGCAAAGTAAAGTTCTGTCTGCATAAATAATGGATATAAAAAATTTTATTTTTTGATTTACTAGTTTTCAATCAACAGTGTAGTTACAGTGAAATAAAACACAAAATTATTTAACAACTGTTTTATTTATGTATAGAGTGATATCAATTAAATTAAGTATATTTTTATATTTAAGTATGTATTTAATGAACCACTTTTTTGTCAGTGAGCAAAAGTGCCCGGTTGGTATAAAGTACGTAGCCGTCCTCAACATGTGCACTTGTTTTCACATTCTCTTCTCGCGACCATCCCCCGCACACTTCACTTGGGTGATCGTTTCCGCCAAGCTCGACAATTCTACTCACCACTTCATCAACTCATCATCGGACAATAATTCTTCCGCCATGATAGGTTGTTTTCATCCTCAGACAAGTCTCCAACTCGCGTCATATTTGGGAAAGAGACATGTACTTCGTCGTCAGATGATTCGTCATCCTGGACTTGATATTTTTACCCCCCCCCCTGTTTCACTCGAGTCTTAAAGTTGTATGACTGTAGGAATGCATCGAGGACGGCTGGATCAAAATCCTCGGTGTACTCAGGCTCTTCATGTTCATAATCATTTTCCTCAATCATGGCATCTATTCTTGAGGCTCTTCTATGTCCTTTATCACAATGTTTCTTATTCTCTGAGTCCCACTAAGGATCACACCATCCCAGTGATACGTTCATTGTGCTGCCGAGTATTTAACATTTTATACAAAGCAGCCAATTGCAATTCGTCGTATTGCCTTTGGTGTAATCTTTAGGGTTGTCAGTATATCGGTGCTCCTCTTTGGCCAAGTTCCTAAAGCACTCACTTGAAGAGTGTGCCCTGACACCGTGCTTTCGGCATTGTCCGACGGCAAATTTCTGCCAAATTCTAGTAGTAGTCCAGATTCCTGGTGTTGCTGTTGACCAGGTTCTTTGATCCTGGCACAAAAACTTGCAAGTTTTTCGAAAGTGCATATTGACACTCCGCACTTATGTGCACTGTGCAATCAAGATACTAAGTTATCTGCTCTTCTACACATTTCAGGACCGATTTGTGCCTATAATTCCAGAAGCACTCGACAAATCGACACCATGTCAAGACATGGGCAAGTGTTTCCTTATCATTGGGACACTACGACAATGATCTCTGTTCTTTGTACTACCTGGATAATTAATTACCAAATTAACAGGGACTGTGTAAGTCATCACCTTGTGGTAGAAATACCACTCGCTGTAATTCAACCTCCCACAACAACAGCACTATGGAATCTACTTGTAGAAATCAAACTTCTTACAAATCCACAGGCACTGATTTTTATCTTCTTATTTGTCTGTCCACGATTTCTCTACTAGTCTTCTTTAAGTCCTGGACACACTGTCCTTCAGGAGGAGTGTGAGCAGTATGTTTGTGTTCGTTTCATCTCTTATAATATCCATCTCCCCATTCGGAAGTCTCTTCTCCCATACAAGGGATTAGTCGAGATGGTGACATATTCCTTGTTCATTCTGCACCAGATTCACATCTATTTGGTGCAGTTTCTTAATCTTATGTATTACAAACTTGACCTTCGTCCACCTATTTTTGATTTTCCCCGAAGTGGTTCCTGCGTTGAGCCAGTCCAATTCTACCTCAATCGACAATAAGTACCACTTTCGCGGACCTGTTGCACCTCTCTGAAGGTAGAAGACCGCTGAGTCCAGAGTCACCGTATCACTACACGCAATCATCTGAAAACTATGGGCCAATGATTGAGTCAAGTATTCATCTAATACTGAATTTATCCCTCGGCATTTAGAAATATACATTAGATGCATTCTTTGGCAATCCAAGCACCTTCTTGTGCAACAGCCTGATTACATTGTCCAGGCTGTGGTTCTTGTCATCCACAGTCCAATATGGAATATAAAAGATCCTGATGCGAAGATAAGCTTGGAGTGTAGGTATATCATGTAGACTTGCAATTTCTGCCACGGGAACATAATGAAGTCAGAGATCTGTGCTTTTTCTCTTGTGAAAGGTGCAAGCTTCTCGACTATCCTTATATTTTCAGAGAAGTGTCCTCCTAAATAAACTATAAATTCACTCTGTTATTTCTGGTATCTCATTCCCATATATTTCAATCATGTTGGACTCTTTATATGGGATTGCTATTCTTGCACATTTCGATGGTCTGAACTTAATACCTAAAATGTTGGTAAGTTCGACTGTCTTGTCCACCATTAGTTGCATGTGACTATGCTTATCTGTCAGAAGAACAAGGTCATTCGCGTATGCTAAGCATCTCACACGGTGATTTGATATAATCATACTGCCATAAGATAGTCGATGCCTTTCTATTAGGACAGGGTTTATGGCGATATTAATTTACAGCATTGAGAGTGGACATCATTGTCTAGATCCCACTAGAATTGGGATCTGACCCGTCACTGTGTTATCACACTTTTACGCAGACGAACAGTCTCTGTATAGCTGTCTCTTCAGGTCACATGAGTCCACTCCTACACCCATTCTTCGCAGCAGTTTCAAGATGATTTCAACTGACGCTGATCCAAACGCATCGACATTGTCCAGCATTCTCGCGTAAAACTCAGCTCCAACCAAATGTGAGTAGTACTTGTCTAGGATCGTCCTAATGAGAAAGTTGTGCTCAGCACAGCCATAATGCGGTCCTCAACTTTTCTGTAATGGATGTAGAAGTTCATTCTCCACTATCCATTTGTTTAGTTGATCTCTAAGGAGTGTTGCCAGTATCTTGTAGGAACACTCCAATAGAGCTATCGGTCTACACGAGGAGACTTCATTATAATGTCCTTATTTACCCGGTTTTGCAAATAGATTTGTGAAAAATTGCTTCCAACTTTCATGGATGATTCTACTATTGAAGACTCTATAATAAAGTTTTGCAAACATTGCATCCACAGGGTCACAATATAACATATATTTATATGTTATATTTGAGTAAACCGGGGAAGATTTGTTTGTTTTTTTCTTACACTTCCACTAGTTCACCTGACAGAACCTCTCTGAAATCAAATGGATTACCCCTTTTAACCAAAAGATTATGTACTCGATCGTCGATAATAGGTGCGACCGATTTGGTATTAAAATATTCCACGATTGCATTTTTCGGTGGAGTTGTGTCTGCAATAGCGTTGTTCAGTATCAATTGAATGACTCTTTTCAGGTGAACCGTATATATCTTCCAACATTGGATGATTCTTTGAATGACACTTCCACTTCTAGCACATTTCTTCTTGCGCATAAAGTGGCGATAATGTATATACATAATATATATCGACTTCCATAAAGTGGAAGTGACTCTTTTCGGGTGAACCGTATACATCTTCCAACAATATCAATTAATGAGAAGGGTGAGCTTGCAAAGTTCTTATAATTGCGTCTATATTTATATTTGAAATGACAAGCCGTAGGTCATCTTCTGGGTCCAATCGAGATCGGTATTTTGTTTCACTTGCTACAAATTCAGTTTCGTATAAAGTAGGTTGATGCAAATTGGATCAAAATTTTTATCGTCTTCTTTAAATCGGTATATTTATTTCCAATTGTTAACCAAAATATTTGGATTGTCAAGGACTTAAATTGAACTCGAAATATTGCGTCGTTTGAAATATCGATTAATTGTTCTTTATCAGTTAAAGTGATTTTGTAATTTAAAATATAAAACTAAAATGGGTCGCAAATCCAACCTAATTCTTTTGTTGGAAATTTTTCAAATCTTTTCGAAAAGTTTTCTGTCAGTTTTATTAAATGTCCAGAAATAATGTTTTTAAATAACTTTGCATAAATATTACTTTTTTTAGCAAATTCTGAAAAACACGGAAACATTTCTGTATTATTTTGGTTTTTGTATTGATAAATGAATTTCCTCGAATTTGGAAACCCCAAAAAACATGTTCGCGAACACTAGTTAGCGCACCACTGGTCTAACCGATTTAATTTAGGTTCGGAGCAATCGACCAAGCGACCGGTTAAATCGATTGTCATGTCGATTGTAACTAGAATCGGGGTGAAACATGTTGATCATAATTACTTGACGTTTGATCTGTTTAGCTATTTAGGTCCCGTCACTAGCAATACCATGCGCAATACTTACCATTTACAAATTAGGTCAAACAGGAAAGTGATTTTACTAAGTTCAAAGCATACATCTGTAAGCATCGAAAAAAGAACGGTAAGCATATATCTGAAACAATCATATTCTTCAATATTAGTAAATACGATGTAAAAAATGATATAAAATTTCAAAGGCATTTGATAGTGTCCAAAGCGAAGTTCTGTGGGTTTGCTTGAAAAGATTCGGCTTAGCCGACAAAATTCTCTGTCTTATCAAAGAATTTCATGAGAATTTTATTGCCACTCTAAGAAACAGTGATTTTCCATTGAAAGAGGTGTTAGGCAGGGATGTGTTATGGGACCTATTTTATTCAACTTGATCTTCGGATAAATGGATCAAAATAGCTATACACTCATTCGGGGATGTGTCTCTCTGATCAATGAGCAAGGTATTGAATTTCAAGTGTACAGACTTGCATATGCAGATGACCTCTGTACATCGACTCTGAAATTGATTGAGGCTGTAAAAAAATGGATATCCTTATGAGTACATTTTTGGAGTTTGAACAGGCCATAAGTGCTACTAAGAAAAAAGTCATGTACCATACCTACGAATGAAGCTCCGGAATATCGCAAGAAAAATGTGGTGAAAAAATCATAGAATGCGTAAAAGAATTATGTTATCTCGGAAATATATTGGCTACTAGTGGTAATTTCAACCTGGATAATAGTCAACGAATGCGAACTGGAATGCGGAAGCTTAAAGAATTGCAACCTGAAATTCAAAGTAATCGCGTCCCAATAGTAGTGATGAGAAAGCTTATTGAGACTAGTATTTTCCCCGCGGTGGATTGTGGTAGTGATTGCTAGGCAACGCCAGAGAAGGATATTGCACGGGTACAAGCCTTACCATAATTGCTGCACGAGGACGGCTCTCAAGAAGACCAACCTCGACAGGATCCGAATAAGAAAATGACGATTAGACTGACTGGGGTAAGAGTGATTCTGGCAAAAGACGCACAGAATTCTATGAATAATAGTTCTAAATTCTGAGATCGCCTCTGAAAATCGCAGAATCAGCGATCGTAAAAAGCAAGTGATTAGAAAGTGCATTACTCAAGATGTGCTCTAGATATTCAACGATCCGGCATATTTGACACAATACAGAGAAAGTCTAAATGAAAGAAGGCTTCTCAACAAAGAGCAGGAATTCAAACACCTGATAAAAGAAACCATATTTGAGCGAGTGAAAGAGGTAGTCGAGCACGAGAAAAAATTTCCGACAAGCTTTAACCGCGTATCAAACTGATGAGAACTGTCCAAGAATAATGCATCATGTGGTTCTGAGTTTTCAACTAAATAGTATAACGGATAATGAGTGTTTCATTACACATTTCCTCGTTGTATTAAGTACGCTTATACAGCCAAAAGTCTCCAGAATTACGGAACATGACTGGTCATTTTACAGAGGGTGGCCGAAGCGATGAATAGTGAATATTATTTTGAATTACTTCGCGATGTAAGAAAGTCTCGTAGGAAGCCAAGAGAGATCCCATTGCGGCTCCTTCAAGACAATGCACCCATTCACACTTCGCGAACAACTTTGACTGCTGTGGATGACTGTGGCTTTCAGTTGGTTTCCCACCCCCTATAGCCCTGACATAGCCCCAAGTGATTTTGCGTTGTTTAAACACCTAAAGAAACATTTGAAAGGTGTCCACTTTCATTCAGTTGATGTCCTCAAGGAAAAAGTCCTTGATATTCTCAATTCTTTGCCTCCTGATTTTTACAAAAATGCGTTCTCTGAGTTTGTTGCTCGCTGGCGCAAGTGTGCTGATGTACACGGCTCATACATTGAGAAATGATTTACTTTGATGTCATGTACTGATTCTGAAAAAAATAAAGTTGATTGAACTTTGCTTTCTTGTCGAGTCTAAGGACTTATGGATCGCACCACGTACAACTTGCTTGTGCTATGGAAAATAAATGAATATCTTTGGATAAGAGGATCGAATAATGATTTCCTCGGTGAATCACAATGACTCATTATCATCGAGTAAGACGCATAAGTTCTGGCTTGTTATATTGCCCCCCTGATGTTTACAATACAGTTTTATTCTTGGATTAATCTTCCAGTTCTCTTGAAAAAATGCGCTTCCCAAAAACTGTAATGGAGAAAAAGACAGATCATTGGCAACACCGTTTACAGTACTACTAGAAAATGACCCGTCTTGTATCATGTTTTAAGTCAAACTATTAAATGAATATGCATAAAATTTATTCCCACTACAGATACATGTTACAGATAGAAGATTTATAATTTTTAAAAAAATCAAATTTTCGAAAGATTTTACAGTTTTAAATTTGAAGGGAATTATAGTGACTTTAGGTGTATTAGGTCAAGAATGAAGGATACAACTTTTGGTGCAAGAATTTATTTTAAATCAGTAACAATTAATCTATAAAGTTCAGTCCATCGTCTTCGACTACTTTCTGTCAACGGTCTGCAAGCTTCCGAATCTGGACAAAGTACCATTCCGACTGCTTCGAATTGAACAACTCTTGACATGGTTGTTCAACTTCATCGAATACTTCGAATCGACAGCCTTTCAAGAAGTGTTGCATGGATCGGAAGAGGCCATAGTCAGTTGGAGCGCAATCAGGGCTGTAAGCAGGATGCGGCAGGATTTCGACTCCATCAAACTCTTGGAACCTGCC
This sequence comes from Girardia tigrina, assembly GCA_001938485.1. NCBI lineage: Eukaryota > Metazoa > Platyhelminthes > Tricladida > Dugesiidae > Girardia > Girardia tigrina. The sequence continues at coordinate 32,529 of MQRK01247865.1, forward strand.
CGTGGTCTTCTTGGGTGTATGCGGCTTGGCATTGTCTTGCTGAAGAAGTGCATGTTTTCGGTTGCATAAGGCTTTTCGTAGATATGGTCAAGATGTTGACAATAGAAGTCTGGCCGTTCTGAATTAAGTTCAACCAGACGCACAACATGATTTTCAAACCAAATCGATCTTGTTTTGGAACTGACAGTGTTGCTTGACCCGGTGGAACCCATCGCTTGTCTCTGTTGTAGTTGACCAAGTAGATCCACTTCTCATCCAGCCACAATTCGCTTCCAAAAGCGGTCATCTCGTGGATCCTGTAGCAGCTGTCGGCAAATTTGCGCTCTTTTATCGGCCGGTGCTTTGGTGAATTTGTGTAGATCTTGACGCGGTTTCTTATGCACAATGTCAAGCTGCTTCAAATGACAATGTATGGTTGACTTCTTGCAAATCTACAGGCACTGTTTTGTTTCTTCTATTTGTGTCCAGGATTTCTCTACGAGTCTTATTAAAGTCATGGACACGCTGTCCTTCAGGATGGGCGTAAGCAGTATGTTCTCGTTAGTTTTATCTCTTATAATCTTCGTCTCCTCATTCGGAAGTCTCCTCTCCCAAACAAGGAATTAGTCGAGATGGTGACATATTCCTTGTTCATTCTGCACCAGATTCACATCAATTTGGTGCAGTTTCTTAATCTTATGTTTTACAAACTTGATCTTCGCCCATCAATTCTTAATCATCCACGAAGTAGTTCCTGCATTGAACCAGTCCAATTCTACCTCAATCGACAATAAGTTCCACTTTCATGGACCTGTTGCACCACTCTGAAGGGAGAAGACTGCTGAGTCCATAGTCACCATAATTTTGTGAGTTCGTGTGGATCTTGACGCGGTTTCTTGTGCACAAAGTCGAGCTGCTTCAAATGCCAATGTATGGTTGACTCGCCAACTCCAAGCTTAAATGCCAAATCGAGAGTGCTTGACGAAGGCTTCATGTCCAACTCTGCTTGCAAGTCATCGTTATCCAATTTTGTTGGTCGTCCAGAACGAGGACTGTCATTCAAGTCAAAATTGCCTTTATTGAAACGCTTGAACCAATCAATTGCCGTACTTTTTCCGACCATTTGTGTAACTTCAACTTTGCAAATTGCCTTGCCAGCATCTCGTGTTGTCAAGCCTTTCTTCCAATAGTGACGCAGCAACACACGGATTTCAAGCTTTGTAATCTCGTAGTCCACATAATGCTATAAATAAATCGATATATACCAATATCAAATAAATAATGCCAAAAAGAAATTCGAAAAAAAACGTATTTTCATTATTGATCGGGAACTTTAGGACAACCTAATAATAGATCAGGTAACAAAATTTACACAATCCATTTAATTCTAGTGTTAAATCAAGCATGATGTTATTTATTGATTTTTGAAAAAAGATTTCAATAATAATCATTTTTTGTGACGTAAAAAATTTTTAAACCCCCCTCCCCCTTATGAAGAAGATCGAGTGATAAAATTCATGGTTACCGTCAAAGAATGGTTCAACGCCTTTATGCTAGTAATAATAAATAAAAATGATAATGGATAATAATAATTAATATTATTATTGGTAAAACATAAATAATATCAAATCAAAAAATCGATCGAGAGCCAGTGGAACAGAAATCAAAACAGAAACGAATTAGCATCGTCATGGTCTCAATACTGTCATCATCATCGTTATTTACACGGCTCCGAGAGGATTATCGATCAATCCCGACTTACTCTTGCTCTTGCTGCTCTTCTTGTTCGACGATTTGGGGACGGTGGTTGTCGGAATGGCGAATATGTCTTCTGCAACAAGCGTCACCATGGACAATCGATCAATAAATCAATAATCACCAACCGATTTCATCAATATTGAGCTCTGACGGCTGTTTGGTAGATTTACTGGAGGATGATTTCTTATTGGATGATGATGATGATTTGTGTTTCTTGTCGGGTCGGACGGGTAAATTAGCAAAAATGTCGGTGGATATATCGACTGGCTGGTGGGGAATGATCACAGGAGCGGGAGCGGGAGCAGGTACAGACACAGGCGTGGATTGCGATGGTTCGGGCTGAAATGGAGAAAGATGTGCTGAGAGAGATGCGACAAAAATAAAGAGTGTTTGGACCATGGATCGAACATATAACATCTATTATTCTATCTTTCCAAGATCATCGTTTATAGATGGTGAGATTCAACAACTGTTAAATTCAAATGTGATTTTAACTTGACTTGATTGCACGATGAAAATAAAGAATCGTACAGAAACTATAATTGGTTATGAAGAAAAAATTACCAACGTTAGCTCTTACAAATTAAAAATACCCGTTCAATAAAAGTCACGCATGCATTTCGGATAAGAGATACTTAAGAATAAATAAATATTTCAATGGATTGAAATAATAAAGGAGAGATATTTACTCAATTAAAATCTATGGACGGAGAAATAGAAAAAAAACAATTTAACAAGAGACAGAAAAAGTTAGAAAAGCATTATTTTATAAAATTGGCAATCATTTGTCAGTAAACACAGAAAACGTAATGAGGGAATTTACGCCAATATAAACAATTTTTACGCAGAATTAGTCCATGTCCAATATTTACTGTCCTTTCATTTGATGACCTCTTCAAATTAAGACATGGTAACACTCATAACCCCTTATCACAGAGACCCATGGAGGAAAATCGTAACTAAACTATGTAAACAAACAATATTTAAAAATAAAAAGATGCCATTTCAATTCGGTATTTATAATATTTTTTATTTTTAATGACAATTAATTTCAGCGGTATAACCGGCATTGTGTAGGCCACGTAATTAATGAATACCTATGTCATCTAAACACACTCAATATTGATATCGAGTCACCTTTATGAGCATTATTCGGAGAATCTAAGGATTTTACTCATAGTGCCGCACAGACTATTCAATTCCAAAAATTATTAAAATAAATGCAAAGAATTTCGAAATAATTTTTGTTTACAGTTCTTTAAAATTCATATTTATTCTTCGTGATCTGACGATGGCGGTTTATCGCAGAAATTAATATTCAATATAAAATAAAGTTTGTTAATGAAATAGCGTCATTTTATTTTTTTAAAGAATGTTTATTCAAAAGAAACTAAATTTTATGGTATTAAAAAGGGATTTATATATATATATATATAT
>MQRK01247875.1:13045-27490 GCA_001938485.1 Girardia tigrina
TGAAATTATCGAAATGAATGGGCTTCGAAAAAAATAAAGCATAGTTGCAATGTTTTTCTATGAAGTTAGAGATCGTTTAAACGTTTTCTAAACGTTTAATTTGCTAAACGAAGACCGTTTAAACGTTTAGAAAATTTTAAAACGTGCCCACGTCTAGTCGGAAGCTTGCCAGTATAGGATAAAGGATGATATACCTGAAGTTTTTTTCGAAAAAATAGAAAAGATGGCAGAAAGAATTATGCAACAAAACATGTCAAAAGAAAGCATAATGGAAACATTATTAATGAACTGTTGTGATGACATGGATATCACGAAAGAATTTCGGATGAATAATATAAAAGGAGTAGAACAAATAAAAGAAAAGATCAAAATGATACAAGAGATTAAGAATATAGAGGATCAGGTAAATGTAGTGAGAGAGAACGGAACGCAGAACAGACTCAGGAGCCACAAGGATGCTGTGACTCAAAATAATAATACATTTGAACAAAAGCATACAAGAGTCGGGGGCACAGAAAAGAACAGATATATTAATGATCAAACTGGGAGAGAAACCAATACTTGAGTGTAACAAATAGACTACGAGAGACTAAGAAATGCTTCGAATATGGACATGCGTGACAAATCAGAGCAGTAGAATGGAACGTAAATGATAAAGTTCGGAAGTTTTTAAATAAAGATGTATATGGAGATAATTGTGGAAAACGTTTAGTTGAACCAGTAGAGGACAGAAATACTAGCGATAAAACCAGGATTTTAACCATAGAAGAATGGAAAGCTGAAAATATCGTATACAACAAAATGCAAGGTCGACCAAGTGTAAAAGTAAAGATACAACATGTCAAGGAGGGCTGTTTATTAGACACTGGGGCTAGAGTGAATGTCATGAGCAAGACGATTTTTGACAAACTAAAGGATGTGAAATTGGAAGCAGCAGATATTAAATTACACTGTGCTAATAACAGTCCACTAGAAGGTATTGGTAAAATATCAGTGAATGTAAATATCAAAGACAAACAGAGAAATATAACGTTTATAGTTGTAACTGACATTAAACCAGACATAATAGGCGGGATAAATTTTCAGAATGAGTTCGGAATTGAGTTATGTTGGAAAAAGAAAAACGATGAAATACTCGATCAAAATTTTCAGGTATGTAATTTAGTAGCATGATTCGGCCGGAAAGTGACAGACGAGGAACGATTTCAGAAAGCCAAAAATACTATGCATATCGCTGATAAACCAAATATAATCGATATCGTAGAGAGGCATAAAAGAGTCTTCATGGTGGATAAATGGGATATAGGATGCACGACGCTGATAAAACACAGAATAGATACAAAAGGACCGCCAATTAATTTGAGACCACATAGACAGCCAATCAATCTAGAAGAGAAAATCAATGAAACTATAAAAAACTTGTGGGAAAACAACATTATAAAGAAGTGTAACTCTCCATGGAATACTCCGATGATATGCACGTGGAAAAAAGAAAAAAATAATATCAGACTGTGCTTAGATTTTAGACAACTGAATCTAGTTACAGAAAGACAGGCATTTCCAATACCAAATATGATAGAGATGATGGGCAGGTTGTATGGATCTATATATTTTACTTCGATTGATTTGGATAATGCATATGTAGTGTTTACTAAATCGTATCAGCAGCAGAAACCAATTAAACCAGCTTTTTTTTCTTTCAAGTGATATTTAATTTAATTTTTTGGTTTTTAATTATTAAAAAGATGCCTTAATTGGATTTACGACCCCTAAAATTTTTGATCTGAGAAAAATCCAGACATACATTGGAAAATTTTTAATGTAATTAAAAATAAAATTTTGATTAAAAAATTATTATCGAAAAACTTTGAATGAATTAATTTTTGTATTGTTAAAATATATTCGAGTGATAATCGCGTTCTTTAAATTTGTTTTCTTCGTAATTAAATATTTGAAACCATTCTACTAACAAAAAGGCTACTGTGTCAAAAAGCGCAATTTTAAAATAAGTCGAGATGGATAACTCTCAGTTCTCGGAAATGCTTGAAGCGGTCGATAAATTTTTTTTCTCACCGAGAAATCACCGAAGACAACATCAAGTCGCTTCAGGAGAGTATTATCACGAATTTCATTCTGTAATTTAACGAAGCGATTATTTTGACCGATCTTCTCGGAGTTCCGAAAAATAATTTGTTTAATTCGATTAATAACGCTTTAATCGATAAAATCAAATTGAAATTATCGAACAGTCGGAGTCTGCGGGCGACACGTTTGAGCGGGACGAACGCGATGATTTACGTGACCGATTTCAGTGACGCTGGTCACATCAGCATATTACCAGGTAGAACTAGAAGAAGAATCAAAGCTGAAAACGGCGTTTTCGACGAAAGCGGGGCAATTTTGTTTTAATAGAATGTAGTTTGGTATTGCAGCGGCACCGGGGACAATTCAAGAACTTATGACAAGGATATTGGGGAATATAGAACAGACAATAGTTTATTTGGACGATATCCTAATCTTCTCAAAATCATTAGAAAAACATTACGAGATTTTAGACAGAGTATTGGATAGAATTGAAAAGGCAGGTCAAAGAATTAATCCAGAAAAATGTCATATTTTAAAGACAGAAGTCCAATTCCTGGGGCATGTAATCAACGAAAAAGGGATTCAAACAGATCCGTCAAAATTGGAAGCTATTAAATCTTTTATAAAACCGAAATCTATAAAGAATTTAAGAAATTTCTTAGGGATCTGTAACTATTATAGAAGATTCATCAAAGATTATGTAACGAAAGCAAAGACATTAGAGCAATTGTCGTTCGGCTGTATCCTCGGTATACTCACAGTAACTGAGGATTGGATTGGTTTGATGTCGGCTCTTCCTCGTTCTCTTCTTCCAAGTTTTCTTCTCTCTGGGCGTTGGATGTTGGCGCTTCTTGATGATTCTTCTGAATATGAATCCTTAGGAAACCAACGGTCTTGTATTCCCTCGGACAGTGTTGACATAGATATTTTCCTTTCTTCTGACATGACTGGGCTTTCTTCTCTCTCTTTCGCGGGATTGGCTCTGCTCCTTCGTGATATCTTCTGAGATGCCTGTTTAACTCCTTCACTTCCGCATATTGTTTGCAACAAGCATCCATTGGGCAGCTGTGTTCTTTCAGACGAGGTAGCACCTATCTTAGTGTTTGGTCGTCCCCGCTTCTTTGGATTCTCTTCAGTCGGAATACTTTCTCGATCTTTCCATCCATCTTCAGTAAGTTTTCCTGCAGAACGTCTCTTTTAAATTCACCAAAACTGTACTCGGCTCCAAAGAGCCAGTGAGCATCCACTCTGAGACATTCTACCAGATGTTTCTTTCTCCTACCGCTGATCTTCTTTCCTCCGATGAGTTCGCATCCACTGATCTGCTTGACGTTCCCCGGGCATTCTCCTAAATCGACCTTGGTATTGTGTATGATTCTTCTCCGCGCGATGATATTTATTGGGCTTTGCAGTTCAATTGATATATCATCCATCCTGATCCTTTCGGCTTTCGAAATCCCCAACGTTCACCGAGTACATAGATTGTGAAATGCTTTTAGCTTTTTTACGTGTACTTCATTTGTCCTCCAATTTTCACAGCTGTAGTAAAGCACCGGGAATACATAGCTGATAATTACGTTCTTCTTATTCCGGAGAGACAATTTGTTGTTCTTCAACACTGGTTTGGTCGTCCGTAATTTCGCTGCTCCTTTCTGAATTCTGGCTTTGATGTTTGTACCTGAGCTTCCTCCACTTTCAATTATCGATCCTAGGTAGCAGAATTCACCCACCCATTCTATTCCGGCATTCAGTTCGTCTCTTGCCGTAATATATTTTGCTCCATTGAGATTCAGGATCTTTATTTTCCCAATGTTGATTTTGAGCCCCATATTCAAGAACACAGTGTTGAGACACGTGAGATTCCGTTCGATATTTCCATAGTCTTCGTCCAGTAAGCACAGGTCGTCTGCATAAGCAAGTATGTTCACGGTCAGCTCTTCCCCATTGTATTTTAGTTTCACGCCACCTGATAGTGCACCTCAACTCCTTTACGGTATTGAGCCAGAGGCTCTTTAGGAGGCCTGGGACGCTGATGGTTCGCAACGGGCACTCCTCCAATGTTGGGATCCATGCCTTAGTTCCACCTGTTTGAAAATGCAATGACGTCATTACAACACCCTTCACCGGGATTGATTCATCCCAGATCATTACGATGCAATCCAACCATCGACAGCGGGGTCACTGCTCCCCACAGCTTTCACACCCAGATTAATAAAGCGTAGCCTAGTGAATGCTGGCCCATTCCTGAATACGATACATTGCCGCGTTTTTCCGAGATAATCAGCTAGCTTTCAGACACTTTAGCCTAGAGACGGAATAGAACCAAATCTAGTTTATCAGGGACACTACGTAGAAGTATGTCTGCTGGCCGCACAGTTGATCCCTGACCTGATAGTACGAGTTTTGACACCCGTGACGATTAAATTTATATACTAGATTAGCTTGCAAACCACAAACTGTTTTTGATTTGTTTGAGACGAAACTTTGAACTTTGGATGTGACAGAGACTACTTTAGAACTACTTATTGTTCTACAAATACTCTTCTTAAAAGCTCTAAATCCTTCCGAATATGGTATTTTAATGATTTGTTTGTATTTTTCAGTATTTTCTTCTTTTAATTGTTTCTTAACTCGTGCATCTGTACATAATTTGTCTAGTGTTATATTAATGTTGTGTTCTATTTGCTTGTTTCTATACATATTGTCCCAAAACCGCCCTCTAAGAATATTTAAACCCTGATTTGCAATTTCAAAACTGGACAACAAATTCCAAACTCATTGATAAAACGTATCATAGTGAACAGAAATAAATTCTACCTAAATAAATAGCAAATAAATAATAAATAATAAATAAATAACAAAATAAATAATAAATAAATAATAAATTCATTTCATTGTAATAAATTTAATGTTTGTTTTATATATATTTTGATTAGGATTTTCAAAATGAATTTAATTACCCCTTAATTTATTAAAACTTACAATTAATGTCACATATATTTTACGATTTTCTCAATTTTAAATAACTTTCAAGTAAACCTAGAACAAAAGAACTTGAATCAGAGATGTGCGGGTTCCACATTAAATGAGGGTACTCGAAGTCAAGCTATAAAAAACAATTTTTACGAGAAAACAACACGAAGAAAATTTATTGGAAAATTATTTTATTTATATAATATTTTCTTATTGGTTCTTTTGTACAGATAAAATATTTATATTAAATCGTATATGTTGGTGTTACATTAGACGTTAAATGGTTATTGTTACAATAATTATACAACTTACGTTTATTCTTTTATTTTCTAATTTCGCTCACCAATGGAATTTTAAATTATTCAATGTAGAATGTGAAACAATTGTAATTTCTGTCAATTGTCCTTCTCAAACGAAAGGTCGATACCTTGTATTCACCGTCTATAAACAAGAGGATAATCGCTTCGAAGAGTCTTCTGTGATTCAGAAACGTTGTAAATCTGTTAATATTTTCGTCCATAAAGCCGATTGTAAAACGCATTATGTTTTTTCATTTTCTATTTTGGTGAAAATATTTCCGAATAAATCTGCGATTTGTGATAATTTCTGCCAAAATCCCTTTAACAGTTCTGTGTATTTACTAGGGAATACTTCGTGTGCAAACTTCAAAAGGAAATGTAAGTATGAGTATGACGTACTCATGAACGATAAATGTCCATCGATGGAGACCGTTTGTCCACACAATCGACATATGTATTTCTTTATTATTATTTTTACTGCTCTTTTATTTATCCTTTTACTTCTGTGCAGTTTAATATTGATACGTTCCATTGTGAAAAAGGATGTATCATATCCCAATTTATGAATAAAGGCAACTTTTTTACTCTATAAAATATTATATTTTGATATACAGATACAATTTTTATGATATCTTTTAAAAGTTTGCGTTGTTTTTAAATTTTATTTATTTTTTTTGTTTTCATAATACTATATTTTCAAATTTTTAAAATTTTTAAAATATTTTTTCACAGATTAAAAAAAATTCAATTGAAGATATTATGCAATTTATAATTATTATTAAAGAATTTATTTTCTGTAATACATAATTTTATCAAAATCAAAATTTTATTTAAATCAAAATTAAATAGAAATTAATTATTTATTAATGTCTAACGAAATGTTTCAAGAAATTAATTGTTATTTATTTTTATTTGATTTAATTTTAAAAGATTTACTTTTATCGATTTTTATGAAATCAAAATTGTTAAAAAAAGTTTATTAAATATTTATTTTTAGAATCAACATTAAAAATTAACGATTAAATGTCGTCTTTTGCTGTTATTGATTGCTTTTTGGTTACTTTTGGAACAGTTAAGATGATATATTTATATTGTTTTGACATTATATTATATTGACACCACAAACTGTTTTCCATTTATTTGAGAGGAAACTCTGAACTTTGGATGTGACAGAGACTACTTTGGCACGACTTATTGTTCTACAAATACTCTTCTTAAGAGCTCTAAATCTTTCAGAATATGGAATGTTTATGATTTGTTTGTATTATTCAGTATTGTGGTAGAAACAAATTGTGGTAAATTTATTGTGATGGAATAAATTGTAATATATAATAATAAGACAATTTGATATATATATATATATATTATTGATTATATAATTAATTTCTACATATCTTGGATTTCGTTTGTTTTGTTTTTTTTAAACAAACGGAAAATATACAAAAAGGAAAACATAAAAATAGTTCATACAAACAATAACAATATTAACACAAAACATTTTTACCTATTTTTTATTTAGAACTGACACAACATTCAGTATTTTCTTCTTTTAATTGTTTCTTAACTCATGTATCTGTATATAATTTGTCTAATATTACCCTAATGTTGTGTTCTATTTGCTTGTTTGTATACATATTGTCCCTCAAGCGCCTTCTACGAATATTTAAACCTTGATTTGCAATTTCAAAATTGGACGAAAAACTCTAAACTCTGTGAACAAGGTCTTTTATCATACACTCTATAATTTTCCTCAAAAAACTCTGTGGTTTTGTGTAAAGACCTGTATCTGTTGCCTTTCTGAATAATTCAGTTTTATAGCCTCCATTCATCCTAGTGACAAGAATGTCCAGAAAAGGAAGTTTATTATCAACTTCCAATTCTGTGGGGAATTTAATATTAGGATAAAGACCATTCATGAATGTTAGGAATGGTTCTATGATGGATTGATTTCTGAAAACCAAAAAGAAATCATCTACATACCTCTTGTACAACACAGGTTTTTCACCAGGTTATGTTTTTATTTTTTCTTCAAACGGCTTCATAAAAATTGATGCCAAAATTGGTGCTAATGGGGAACCAATTGCGACACCGTCTTCCTGAATGTACCATTCATCATTAAAAAGAAAAGGCACATTTTTAGAACAAAATTAAAGAAGTTCTGTTAATTCCTGTTTTTTTCATTATTTTATTTACAAAGTTAGGGTTGTCATCCCATATTTTTTCACAGAAATCAATGGTTTCATCGATGGGTACGTTCGGGAATAAACTGGAAAAATCAAACGAGACCGTACACTCAGAATCACATATCGATACCTGATTCAAAATGAAATCTTTGAAGTCAAAGCTATCCCTAATTTAAAAATCATTTGAGATCAAGGGACTCAAGTCAAGGACCTTCGCAACTATGTACTGAACGTGTCAAGCATTGATAAACCATGGCGGAGTGGATAACCAGCTTTATGTATTTTAGTTAATCCATACAGTTTAGCTGCTTGTGAACCCTGACATGTCAACAGTTTTTCAATTTTTTTTACTCTTTTTTTTACTTTTGTTAGCTTTTACGCTTAAGGAGATGCTCTTGCAATACCCGTCTGGAAGATGAGACTCAAGGTAGCCGCCTATCGTTGATTGACTACGATGAATTGAAGGAGCTGGTAGAAGCCGAAACCTGCATTGCTTTTGCAACAACCTAATAATATCTTGTCATTATAATGATTATAAATAAATTTTAAAAATAATCTTTTTAATACATAAATCAAAACTTTAAAAGTATATTTTCAAAATCTTATAAATTTTATGAGAATAATTTTTATCTCTTCTAGATATCTTATAAATATAACGATAATGAATAATAAAATAAAAATATTTATAAATAATTAATAATTAGTATAATAATATAATAACTAATAATTATAATTATTATTAGGCATCGTCTAAAAAAACTTGTGGGCAGTTGAATCATCATTTCTATGGTCCAGATATAATACAACAAGAAGTAAGTATAGTTTCTGAACAAGTCAAAAGACTGTTAGAACTAACTGAAAGAGACAAAAGCAAAGTGTAACCCAATGTTTTTCTGTGATAAGTGAAGTTACTGACCAATTTTCATTTGCTTCGTAATCTAAGACATTATTGCAAAATGTTCAGTAATCCATTTAAAATTCCTTCGAATGTTTATGAACTGGACACTTTGATCATTTCAAAAACACGTATAATGAACAAGATTTCCGTCTGTTTGATACCAGTTCTGGAAATAATAACAACATGCTACAAATACCGGACAATCTGAGATATAAATGGTTTATTACGATGCTGTAAAGAGCTAGAATTTCGAAAATAAGCTAATTCTAGGTAGGCATGACGATATCAATAATCAATACTGTGAGGGAAATTTCTGAATGTTGAGTTTGCTGTTTGCAGTTTACATTGGTGACTATCCTATCGAGATGGGGTTGATATGTTATTGATTAATTATCTAAATCTAATGAGATTAATATTTAAATACTAATTAATTAAAAGTATTATAATTTGAAATTTTAATAATACATTGAGTAAATAATATAACTTATTAAATTTAATATAATTGAAAAAGCTATTGTTTATTTTAAAATTTAATTAATTTATTTTTACCCAAAAAAATTTGTAAAATTAAAAATTATCATTTTTATAATGTCATTTTTTAATTAAAATTTGAATAAATATACAAAATATTTCAATTAAAGAAAGATGCTTACTGATGATGGTGTTACTCAAAGTTGTTTTTAGAGATGAGTCTGTTGGTGTTGTTAATAAATGTTCTTATGCAAATTGTGATGTTGCTATTGATTTCAATGATTTTAGAGAACAAAATCATCGATTATATGCTTTTTTCAAAGATTTTTAATACGGTTAGAACCCGGCAGCTGGTTGAAACAGGATAAATATATTGTTAATAAAAGATGACTTTTATAAAGTTTACCTTATATTATCATAATGTTCAATTCAAATGATCTATTCAAACGCAGGTTTCACCGATTTCAACATACCTTTTCTTTTGGTACCAGTCTCGACCGGATACAACAAGGTTCATGATATTGACCTTTTCAGAAATTCAAATGAAGAAAAAGAATTAATCAAATGATTATAGTACATGGCCCGACGGAAAAACCTCCAACTTATTCCAGACAGGTCATTGTTCACTCATATAGTCGTAATGCTCTAAAAAAACTTTTAAAATAATAGTAATTTAAATTTTCAAAGTATTTTTAGTTCGACATTGTAAAGTTTCTTTTGTAGTAATTTTGATTTCTAAAGAATTATCGCAATCCGCTATCAGAATTATTTATGGGAAATGTTATAGTTGAATCTTACAAACTGAAATTAAAAAATAGATAGTTTTATGTTAAAGAAAATATTACTGAAAAAAATATAAAAATATTCATCCAAATAAAATCAAAATACATTTTTACACTGAACCTTAAACGAATTTTACGAATTTCATTCGAATTCACGCCATAAATAAAGAAAAATACAATTGCAAAATGTTGCGTTAACGCAACAAAAGATGATAAAACATAAATGTCTTACAGTAAGAACCTGTAAAAAAAGATTAATTATTTTAAAGGTTTTTTGCGAAAGTTTATCCAAAATTACAAAAGAACATATGTTTTGTCAGTCGTATTTACTTTCTTCAATAATCTGAGTCCTAAATTCACAAGAAATACAATAATGATAACAATAATTAGACCTAAGACAATCCAAAGGAAAATCATCCCGACATTTGTAGAAGTATTAAATGAGCAATTCTGATTCAAATGAGAACACAAGTTATTAGTATCTGGAATATATCGTCGATTTTCATAAATATTTATTGCCGCTTTGGGGTTTTCTCAAGAAGAATTCCCAATTAAATAAGGACCATATGATAAGGTCGTCATGCGCCATTCATCGCAATGGAATCCATCCGGTCTCATTGACACATTGAACGAATACAACATCGAACAAAATTGGTGTTCAAAATTGCAAGTTATAGGACCGTCAAAGCATTTCCTTGAGATAATTGTTATTCGCTTATTGTTATGATAATTGAATTAATATGTCGTCATATGTCTGCCTACTGATTTGATGGGGCAACGAACTAAAATGGAAACATTTGAACAGGTCATCGACATGATGGTGAATTTCGCATCCCAATTATCAGATAATCTAACGTAAAAGTCGTATTCATTTTTCTATAATTCTGAAAAATAAATAAATAAAACGAATTTTTGAATGATATTTATTGAGTGACATTTGCAACCAGTCACAACGCGAATATTTTGGAATTCGAGTTTGTCTTCGCAAAATGTACAATGTTATTCATTCTATGAAAAGTTAACGTAAATTTACTTAGAAATAATTAATTTTATTAATAATCATGTAAATCCATGAAATGGTTTTGTAGTGTTTAACACTTGTTGATCTAAAACTGAGTATATCAGTAGAAGAATATTCTTCGCTAAAACAAAATGCTTATCATTTGAATAAATAATATTCTTTAACAAAAGTTATACACAACCGTATAAGTCGTTAAATGGTTAAATTAACACCGATTTCAAAAGTTACCAGCATCGTTATTAGGTGGAGCCTATTTCAAATATTATCCTGAATTTTATTTCATTAATTTAAATTATCTCCTAACGAATCTTGAGGAAAATTAGCGGTTGACCTATATCGAAGTTAAAATACTTTAATTAATCATTTAATTTAAGTTAATTAAAATCATTTATTAAAAAATTATTAAATATAACTAAAAAATTTAAATAAAGAGACACACATTTCCAAATCAACATACACCATTCAAACACAAAACATCAAAAATTTAAAATATTCCTCATATTCCCCTCGATTTAAATAGCTTTAGCCATTCAAAATTTCTAATAAAAATTCTTCCATCTTCAAGCTGTAACTCATAGCTTCTTTCATGATTTCTTTTCACCACTGTTGCGGGACCCATGTAACGGTCATCTTCTTTTGAAACATTTTCCATCTTAGTCAATACTTTGTCTCCGACTTCAAAAATTCTTATTGTCTCTGTTTTTTGTTCTACTACTTTCAAAGTTTTGTTATCTTCGTAATTGTTCTTCCATCAATATCTCAGTTTTCTTCCAAATACTATCTCGGCCGGTGACATGCCTGTCATAGCTTGTACAGTACTATTTAACATAAATTCGACTTCTAATAAGACTTCTGTCCAAACCTTCATTCTAATATTCAAAGTATCTCTGATCGTGCGAAACTGGCTTTCCACAATTCCATTTGTATTATGATGATATGAACTTGAATAGAATACATCAACTTTAAATATTTTGCCGTGCCGTTGAACAAAGCCGATTCAAATGTTTTTCCTCTGTCTACAAGGATTTCTTTTGGTGGTCCAAATTTCCATATCCATCTGTCCAATAACAATTTTCTAACTGTTTTTTTCATCTTGACCAGCCGCTGCAATCAGGTTAATATATCTACTAAACTGGTCAATTATTACAAATATATATTGACATCCATTTATATTTCTTTTGAATGGTCCACAAAAGTCAATATATATTTTTTGGAAAGGTTCATCTGCTGATTGTTTTATATGCTTTTCTTTCGTTTTGGTTGTTAGAGTCTTCCTTTTCTGACAATTTATGCAACTTTGAACAATTTCTTTTATAAAGTATTTCATATTTTCGATGTCGAAATTATTTCGGAGGTAGTTATAGATCATTTTACTACCTGTATGACACAACAATTTGTGCATTTCTTCAATAAAATTTGCTCGTTCTGCCTTTGGGATCCAGTATTTATTATCTTGAGTTATGACGATATCATTCTTTAATGTCCATTTTCTTGTTCTGCCTTTACTTATGTCCTCGATTATCTGTTTTATTTCATTATTATTCTTCCGCGATTTAAAACCATCTGCTTCTTTGCTTAATGCCAGTATTCTTGTTTTAATCTTTCCTTTCTTGGCCTCTTCATGCATTGTTTGACACTTACTGCACAATTCGCACGAATTTCTTGATATTGCATTAATATTTGAATGTTTTTCAACTTTTCGATATTCCGTTTTCATGTTAAGACTACTCAGAAAATTTATCTAAGTTTGGAACTGTGGTGTGATATGGTTCTTTGTAGTCATCATAAACGTAATCGCTTTGTGATCTGTTTGCAACAAAAATCTTTTTCCATACAAGAAATGTTTAAAATGCTGTGTGAAATAATAAATTGCAAGTAGTTCTTTCCTTTTAATGTAATAGCCTAGTTCATGTTTATTCATTTTATATGATCCATACGCAATCACCCTTCCTCTTCCACATTCGTCCTTCTGTAATAATACCGCCTATATTGTATCAAAACTTGCATCTGTATCAAGTATGAAGTCTTTGGCAAAATTATGATATGCCAAAATTGGAGTTTTTATCATTCTTTCTTTTAGTTTTTGAAAAGCTTCATCACATTCTTTAGTCAAAATCAGTTTCTTATACTTATTTTTACCACACAAACATTCCAATACTTTTGCATATTTTGTGTAATCCTTTATAAATTTTCTGTAGAAATTTGTCAAGCCCAAAAGGCTTCGTAAATATTTAATGCATGATGGGCTTTGAAACTTGTTTATCGTTTCAATCTTCGATTTATCTGTTTCAATACCATCTTTACTTATAATATAACCAAAAACTTTAGTCTTTTCTACTAAAAATTGACATTTCTCCGGATTTATTCTAAACCTGATTGTTTAATTTTCTCAAATACGTTATTTACTCTTTGAAGATGTTCTTTCTTATCTTTTGCAAAAATCAAAATATCATCCAAATATACGACTGCTTCTTTCCAATTCAAATCTCACAAAACTTTCACCATTAGCTCCTGAAAAGTCGCTGAGGCAGCAGCATATCCAAAAGGTATTCTCTTTAAACAGTATTGGTCGTACTTTGTTGGGAATGCCGTCTTAATCTTTGACTCATCTTTTAACTCTACTAAATATAAGCGTTTCCAAAATCGATAGTACTAAAATATTTTGCCCCATTTAGTGTATTCAATATATCGTTTACATTTGGCATTGGAAACGCTGGTCCGAAGGTGATTTTATTTAACTGACGAAAATCTACACATACTCAAACATCTTGTTTTTCTTTTTTCTAAAAACATACTAAAGGAAAGATCCAAGGAGAAGTACACTTTTCGATAATATAGTTTTCCTCAGTGTCTTTTAAAATCATCTAGTGTCTCTTCAAAATGTTTTGGTTGTATATACGGTTTTACCAGTAGTGGTTCTACATGCGTTTCTATCTTATGTTTAGTTAACAAAGTTTTCCAATATCCCATTTATCAGCCATGAATATTAATTTGTATTTTGTTAAAAGTTCCATTAGCTGATTGTCACTTGTAGTATTGTACAATTCTCTTATTCCTTATAATCTATCTTCATCAGAAGGACTATCTCTAATTACCAATATCCTATCGACATTTGCTGCTTCTTTCTTCAGCTTTATTCGAAATTTATCCAAAAAATATATACCAGCAATCATTTCCGGATATATTTCTTTGACAAAAAAACTTTACTGTTTCTGCACCCTTTCTATTATTACCTTTAATTGTACAGTCCCATAGTTTACAAGTTCTGAGTCATTCCCACAGTGGACACGCTTTCTTGTTTATCTAATCTGAATATTTTTCATATCTTTGATTAAATCCGCTTTAATGACATTCACTCGGGTTCCCGTATCTGAAAGGCACTGAACAGTTTTATCTTTTATACGAAATCCTACACTTGGCCGTCCTTTCAAATTTTTATAATTTCTGTCAAACTTTGCTATTTTTAATATATTTTTTGTAATATACCCCGATTCAATTTATTTTCAATTGATAAATTATCTAATTGCATCACGCTATATATGGAATGTTATATGTCATTCAATAGCTAATTTAAATGTCTATTAGACGTTATATTCACCCTTTTCCTTTACTTGCATATTTTTCTTTGAAATATCTTTATTATAAAATTGGGACATTAAAAACGGTTCATTATTTTTGCACTATACTTCAAGGCACTCAACTTAATAATAAATGACATTTATTATTATAAAAT
>MQRK01247875.1:27919-38308 GCA_001938485.1 Girardia tigrina
CTCCTTGCCTTTGAATGCCATATACGGTCCTTAAACTTACATTATATGCCTTAGCAATGTCGACTTTGGTCATGTTCTCCCTTAATTTTTCATAAATTAAATTTCGTAATTCAGAGAATAAAGTCATCTAAAGATTTGTAAAAAATGAAATTACTAATATAGTTTTAAAATTAAAAACAACAGCTTACTTTTATTACTAATGCAAAAATTGTGAATCGATTTACAACTTTCAAAAATGCAAAATTGGAAAGACAATTAAAGTAATACGTTAAAACAAAGATGTGTTGAATATTTAATATGCAGTTTTAAATTCCCTATCGAATGATATATAACATTATATATAGATTGTTGAGAAACTAGATATTTTGTGAATTGCAAAAAAATTGAATCGGGGTATATTTCTTTTCTTTCTTTCTTTTTCAATATCCATGCTATCACATTTTTCATTATTTTTTTTATTCAAACTATCTAATTCACACATTTCTAGAGGAATTTTTTCAGACGTACAATCAAACATACATATGCATTGACTTTCTAATGAAGCACACTGATCACCTTGTCCTGTGATCGTGAATCCTAGATTACCTGATCATCTCTGAATTTTCTGTAACCCTTGGGATATTACTGTCTTTTAGAATCTTCTTTTCTATCGGTTTCTTCGGTATAGCTCCGTCTTGAAGAGTCATCTCTTCCATACAAATTTTGTCCATCATCTGGTTTGTCCAATTCCATACTGGATATTTCTTATTTGTGTACATCGGCCGGTCTCTACATCTTTGATTAGAATAATTTTTTCTATCATTTTCCCATCGATTTCCTCCATTATCCCATTTCTATTCATCGCGGTTTTTAAACCTATTCGCGTTTTCATAACATTGTGTTCTTATGTATCCTCTTTTGTTGCAATGATTACATTTCACATTTGGAAACTCTCTTCTAACATGTATTTCTTCATGACATAGCCAACAAGTAATTTTCCTAAATTTAAAATTTCTTCTTATATCTTCTGGAATTTCTATATTCTGTGGTCTTGTTGTTCTCTTTTTATTTTCCACTGTTTTCCATTCATTTTCTCTTTTTGTCTT
Source organism: Girardia tigrina (assembly GCA_001938485.1). Classification (NCBI taxonomy): domain Eukaryota; kingdom Metazoa; phylum Platyhelminthes; order Tricladida; family Dugesiidae; genus Girardia; species Girardia tigrina. The sequence continues at coordinate 29,005 of MQRK01247875.1, forward strand.
CTATGCTGCCATAGTATGATTTTCCCTTGGAGAACACTGCTCTTAATTTCTATTCACATTGTAGTGACCAGTAACTAACGCATGTTCATTTTATAAAAAAAATCTCCTTTCTTTTAAAATAAAAATTCTTAATTCACAAAAAACTATTAAAGTAAAGTCAACAAATTTCAATATTAATCAATTTTGATTTTTCTATCAATTTCTTTCACTTTTAAAATAAAAAAACCTTTTCAATCGATAAATATTTTTTTCTATTAAATATAAAACATTGTCATTAATTAAAAAAGTAAAATCGAAGAAAAAGAAGATGAACTGAAAACATTAGAGAATTGAAAAAATAAATGTAAATAAAAAATGTTAATTAAAAAAACATGTTGATTGTTCCGCCCGACCCTCAGCTTGCCTTGAGAATCGGACGGAGGCAACAAGGTTGCGCAGGGGTTTATTTAGATTTTGCTGGGCCCATTTATTGAGAGCGTTGTTAAATCTTAGAGATGCGACAATCGAGCTGACTATTTGTTCGATCAACCGTTTTCGGTTGGTATAATTCGGCCGTTCGATATCATTCATTCCGAAATAAAAATCATCACGATTATAAGGATAGACTTGTGACATTACACAGTCTGGTAAATCATTGGATAACACCAGTTTGCTTGATTCAAATAATTTTCTCGATATTTTAAAAAATAATAGTAGGGCTTTAGCGCCAATTAATGGAGTCCAACATTTTTGTCTTATATCGACGACTAAGTTCAGAATCAAAAGATGAAGACGGAATGAAATATCAAGTCGGGGATTTTATCCGATCTCAAAATATTCCTAAAGATTATATCGATCAGAGTATCTAAAATGACGACATCCAGCAACGTTATATTCATGAATTTTAAAGCTTTAATGGAATTAAAGAATTTCTAGACGATGAATAAACATTGTTGATAAATTGAATGATTGCAAAATTGAAAAGATAATGCGAAATGGAATCTTTAATTGGTCTCAAAACGATGTTAAGAATGGAGTTTACCTTCCTTTGATTACAACATTCCTGAGGAGTATCTTTTCGAAATAACAGTTGTTTGTTAATAAATTCTGTCATATTGGAGAAATAATGTGATTTCAGAAATATGTGAAGAAAATCTCTGTGATATATGTATGAAGAACATCTAGAACCGTTTTGATTATTAAAATAAGCGAAAAATATTTCGAAAAATCGGAGACGTATGTTGTAATTTACAGGAGAATTTTCTGGGAGCGATTTTTGATATCGAGATGTCAAACGAAGCAGCGGACAAATATCAATGGCATAATAATAACTTCGAATGGTTAAATTACGGATTATGTCATCATAATTAAGCAAAGTTATCAATGATTTCAGTGAATAATCGATCGGCGAGCAGTCAAAATAAACCAAAAACATGAAATTAATATCGAAATCCATTAATTAATCAATTTATTTTTTCAGAAAAAAATAACAAATGTTGAATTTATTTACCAAACAAATTTTCAAGGTTACTCCACAAAAATAATGTTTTATAATTTCGATAATTTTTAAAAAAAAACAATTTTTAATTTTTTTTACATCAAAAAATTCCGTGACACAAATCAATCATAAAAAATTTACATTCAAAAAAATTCATAATCATAAATTGCCCAAATTTCCCTATCAATTTCAATTTGATATATAACAATTTCAACGATAATATAAATAATGATAATAATTTAATTTAAAAATATATCGAATCCTGAACATTGATCGATAAAGAAATTGTTTATATATTCAAAATAAAATTTTTCGGTGAATTAAAAAAAATAAATTATTAATCATAAAGTTTCCGTTAAACCGATATGAAGTTGATAATAATTATTATTGATAAACAATTATAATTGTTTGAATTTATGTTTTGCATGTTTAATTGCCTTAAATGGTATGTTGGAATCGTCTGTTGTTTCAAATAAATCGAATATTGGACCATCTTTTATCAACAATAATAATATCCGATTAACACTCGAAAATTGTTTTGAATCTGTGAAAATATTCCAGACGATTTTATCGACCAACACCAATAAAATAAGTCGTTGGACGAGAAAAGGCTACATCCTTTTGTATCATCCATTTTTCGATCTAAATAAACCGTTGAATTCGAATAATATCGGCGGCAATAATAACAATTGGAAACGACGAATAGAACATTTTCATAAAACCATTGGATTTACCTCAGTGAACAGTCACCACAACAATTCGTCCGTCAATTCAGCAAATTTCAACATCAATAATTCGTCAAGACGACAAGCGACCGATTTGCCGATAATTACACGAACGAGTTGCGAACTCAGGAGACAATACACGATCAATTTCAGTGATCTCGGCAGAGACGGACTCGTATTATCGCTGCAATCACATCAAAACGATGAAGACGAATCGAGTAGACAGTTGAACGCCAACGCGTCGGACTTCGGACGGAAAAAAAGATAGTCGGCCCGAATTCGACCGATCCGGTTTGGAGCAAATTGTCGTTACCAGCGCTATTGCGTTTGATCGATTGCAACTCATCCGTGGCGCTCTTCATCGAGCAAAGTGCCGGGAAGTGGCGCTGCGCTGGCGGAATTTCTACCTGGGTGGTCCCAGATTCTATTATCACCGATATCGTGATTGGTTGATTTGATTGCTGGGTCGAACGATCCATATTTACATGCGTATTATTAAATATTGGGCTCAACCCTTGTTTCAGCGGTAAATTCAGATTATATTGATTCAATATGAATTTAAAAATCGGTTGTGGGATCTCTTTCGTAAGCGGAGACGGAATTGACTTTTCTGAAGTCAACTTTTTTCGTACTGTGAAAACTTCAGCCATATTCATTTTTGTTTCGAATTTCGGGTTTCTTTCTTTGACAAATGAGGAATTTTATTTGATTATTGTTTTTAGTAAGCATTTTTTATGTAAGAATTTCTATTTAGTAAAACAAATATTTAAAAGAATAATTTTCCTTTGTAATAAAATCGATATAAACTAAACAGACAGTTTTTTACAACAAACAATAAAAAACTAAAATATGCAGAGCAAAATCGAGAATTCAATTTGGAAAAAACTTACAATAAATTATTTTAATTTCGTATGGTAACGCAACAACCAAATATAATGTTTGAATTACTGTAATGACAAAGATGAAAATAAAAAATAGAGGTGGGTTTTGTCGGAATTTTGGTCATCTCGGGGTTGTTTCTATCTGAGGACTGTTGACTTAGTGATGGATGATTGAAGGTTGATTGTGAGAATTGTCCGGTTATGGGTTTTGTGAAATTTTTGTGTAAAGGAAAACTGTATAAATTCATCCCAATTTGTGCACTTGATCAGACTTTTTCATTGAATAAATTTTATTAAAAAGATGTTTTAAACCTAGGTAATTTTTAGATTTTATTGAGTTTTTGACTTTTTTTATTAGATTTTATTTTTTTTTGAAGTTGATGGAGGCTGGGAAACATCTTCAAGGCTGCCGATCTGTCGATAGATTAACGGCAGGTGCTTATAGTTCCTGCCGAAACTATTAACGATCTGGAAGTTTGAGGAAGTCCTTGCTGAGTTTCATTTCTAGAAGAGAATTCGTTTCTCTCAGCCTCAATCAATTATTTTTTGCGTTGTTTTTTTTTATTTTTTTTTCAATTGTAATTTACTCATTGTCATTATTCAGTATGAATAGAAAAATTAATGAAAGCAAAGAGCAACAAAGAAAACTGCTGCTGGAGTTGCAGAAATGGAAAGGAGGATGTGCCAAGCTGAATGACGAATTGACAAAGAGGACAACAGAATTTGAGGACTACAGAAAACATTCAGTTCCTATATCAATTCATAAACCGGTTGTGGATAAATATTTGTTAGGACAAAAAAATAAAGTCTTTACAAAACGAGGTCACCGAAATATGTCGGCAAAATATGTCCAGCTACTACATGAAGGTGATCGAAAAAGTCTCAGAAGAGCAACCGGAAATAATTCTAGAAACAGCAAACAAGATTGGGTCAAATACGGAAAAGAAACCTCTCGTGACGAATCCAAACATTTATGAGTCAATTATGAAAGAGGATATGACATCATTTTCCTCTGCGGTGCTCAGCAGATCCCAGAAGCGGTGTGAGCAGAAAAAGCGAAAAGCTCAAATGTTTCAACAGGCCAAGAGAAAGCTGCGATCTGTTTTTAAAACCAGTCGTATTGATGTTGACGTCCAAGATGGAAAGACTGTAATCAGAAATGACATCAGTCAGAGAGAGTCTTCTGATTTTGATACCTCTAATCAAATTTCGTTGTTTTTCCCAACAAATAATTTCCAACAGATTATAGAACAACAAGAATGGCTGGACCTCAAGTCAAAACATGAAATTCAGAAGGAGAATCGTGACCGCTCTATCACAACTGGTAAAGGTGAAGAGTTTATAAATCTATTAGATTGGGATGACTAAGGACGATGCGTGGATTGCTTTTGATTAGCATTTTCTTTTGTTTTTTTGTTATATTTTAATAAAACAATGAATACATATAATTTTTCATGTTCCTTTAACTTTAATCTTTGGTTATAAATGATAAAATCATGATAAGAAATATAATAATCAAATCAAAAAGAAACATGTTGAGAAAAAAATAAGATAATCATTAATTAAATAGAAGTAGCATAAGTCATAGACCTAATATACAGGGGTGGCCATAAGTCGCTTTACCCAGTAAACTTGTGCGTGGTATATGCAACTGCAAACTTACACGAACTGCAGATGTTGATGGCGACTTATGGTAAAGCGACTTATGGCTACCCATGTATTTAAATATAATGTAGAACCCAATAGGTACCTCATCAATTTCCATGGTGAGATCAAAGGGCTAGATAGGGTTGATTGGGTACGATATGGATCTCTAATAAATGTGAGTTAGAGACACTTAGCTGAGAGACATATCCAAATAATATGTTGGGTCAAATCGCAATACTGACAGTACAAAAATTAATAAAATTAAAATAATATAAAACCCAACAAAAGTCAATCAATTCATTTTCATATTGAAGAATATTGTCATTATTTACTGCTCTTACCTTCATATTCTCCATTTCTTAATTAAATCGAGAATAAGTTTTTGAAATGGAAGCAACTTGTACTTTCTTGGAGGTCCAAAAACGAGCCGGAGCTTCTTGAAATAATAAAAAGTGCAGCAAATTCCATATCAATCGTCAAATGTTCATTATATTATACTCATATGCTTGGTTTCTTAACAAAATTTTTGTTAAAGGAGGCATAATTGATGAATAATAAAAATTATGTATTAACTTCCTTTGCATTATTTATTTTAAATTGATTTTGTTTAATTGTTAAATTGGTTCCATTTTGTGATGCGAATTCGACAATCATCATTTTTGGCCCTGACGAGGGCTGTATTTCGTTCTCTTTTTTATATTCTCGCTATAACTTCTTCAATACAGATATATGCTCTCTTTTGATTCTTTCATGGAATGCTTCAAATTCCCTATTGAAAGAAGTTTCATATTCTGGCTGTTGTGATGGGAATTTTGTGAAGAATGGTTTAATACAGTCACGAGGATCGCGTTGAAGGGATTTCGCTAATTCCAAAATAAACTGCATAAAAATTAAATCCATTTTCTTCTTGATGGCCAAGTCGATGCACCATATAGCCAAATGGTTGGCGATGTCATCGCAGATCAGGTGCAACTTTCTCAATAAATATCACTTAATATCAACTTTCCACATAATTTGAAAAATAAATAAAAACGCTAAATTGAATTCAAACTTTTAAATTGTTTATTTTATTTAAAAATTTCTGTGGAGTTACCGCATTTACATTTCAAAATATAAAAAGAAAAAACAATTTAATTAGAGTTAAACTGCAATTCAAATATTCAATTTACTATATACAAAAAAATTGAATAACAGTGTAACTTTTTTTCTTTTTTCTTAATAACTTTTAATTTAAAACTGTCAAATGGTCCATTATTTATGTTTTAATGTAATTTAAAATTTTAATATATTAATTTAATATGTTCTTTTTTAAAAAAATGTTTAGATTATATTTTAACCAATTAGATTCTTTATAATTAGTAACTTTTAGTAACAGATTTTCATTTATTGAAAATAATTAGTATAAACTCAGAAATATATTGATCAAGAGAGATGTCAAATAGTGAATGCGCTTGTGATATTAATAAATGTTGTAAAACTCATATTGATGTTGTTAATAGAATCAAAAATGAAAGTGGAAGTACCGCATTAAAGTAGCTTCCGAGGTTTCTTAGAATAGGATACTCGAAAAAGCTACGAATTGGAGACAGTGTTTGTGAAGCTAACAAACCTAACTTGCTGGACCCAGTAGTTAGCAGCATCCTGTACCCCCTCAAATAACGATTGATCGAATCCCATACCATGAATCGCGAATTCTTGTCACGTACCTGATAGTAGTACAACAGAGTCAGAGGTTGTATCGACGAAATTGCCGATGGTTCGGAAGAACGTAAATGTGGATGCCTGTGTAAGAGCTATGATTCTGAAGACGAATTACTGAGGAATTTGTGACACAGATGACTCGAAAGCGGTCGAACATAGGTTAACGAGGTGAAAAAGCAGGGGCAGTTCGGATAAATCATTTTTAAAGCTTGGTTTAAGGATTTTGACTGTATACTGGAGCAGTCATCAAGATAGAACAGGATAATGAATCAAACAAAATTACAATTAAACTATTTAATCTGAAAAACTCTTGTGTTTTGAATCAGTTCGGACTAGATGAAATTTGTGGATTAAATAGTGTCTAATTTTAATTTTGTTTGATTCTTAATTACAACAATATATTATATATTTAGGTAAATATAAATACAAATATAGAATTAATGCATTATTTCTTTAATTTATTATACAATACAATGTATACAATTAGCATATATGGTAATACTTCTAATATTATAGCTATTAAAAAAATTTAAAAATAATAAAAAAAATTTAAAAATAAAAAAAAAATTTTTTATAAGAAAATTTTTGTGATTTGTAAAAATTATTTACTTAAATTCGTATTTTTTCTTACAAAGTAAAGTAATAATGGCAAAAGAAATTGATGCAGAAAATAGTTAATGTTTTTAAAACTTAAAAAATTTTTAATTCTTATTTAAAATTCTGATTTTTAAAATAATTTTTAATAACATGACATTATTTGTAAATTTAATATAAATGTGTACGATATTATATCAACAATCCTTTTTTATTTTGTAAATATTATGGACCTACAAATCGATGATTATACCGTTTTAAAATCGAACGAATTACAATTTTTGTACGTATTTTATACTTCCAAACTGTAGGTTCAATTAACTGATCACTGATCAATTAAACTTTATTTCAAAAACTAGTCAATCATAAATATTTTTGTATAAATTTTTTATGTGGCAGAACTCTACTTGGCCAACAGATTTTTTTTGTTATCTTATGTAGAAGGGAAAATTACTATTACATTTTTAATAAATTTATTATGTTATTAGTAACTATTTAATTGCAAAATGGAAATATAAAAATTATTAATTCCATGAATACATATTTAAATATGTATAAATAGAAAGCAAGTTAATATAAAGCATGCGAAAACCAAAGCATTTTTATTTAATACAATTTAAACATTTGTGGATAATCGTAAAATGTTTTTTGCAAAAATAACTTTTTTGATTTACTAATTTGATCAAATTTTCACATTGTCATTTATTGTCATCGAAAATGAGTAAATTTGCAACGTTTGGAGAAAATTAATTAAAAACCTTCAAAAATAGCTTTCTAAATTCCATGGATACATATATAGAAAGCAAGCGGTATATGGCAAAGAGCCGTTCTTCAGGCCTGTTAAACAACTGAATTAATTAATTTCCATTTATTCACAAAAAAATTTTTAATTTTTATTAAAATAGATTTAAAAATATAAAAATTGTTCAAAAATTCCTTTATATTGAAAATTTTCAAAAAATGACCAAAAGTCCAACCAAATGTACAATTTGTACTCTACAGGTGGACGAAAAGAATATTGCTTCTTTGAAGGATTGTTATCATTCATTTTGTATAAATTGTGTCAAGGAATGGGTCTTTAGAAGTCAAACTTGTCCTTTAGATAGATCATACATAAAAACTATCGAATATATTAATCCCGAAACGGAAATAAAATCCGGAACAGACTGTATATCGTTTATTACAAATATCCTTGTTGGGAATTTCAATAATTGTGTAAGAAAAATTTGTGATATGACTCTAAAGAATGTATTTTATTATTCGAAATTTTGTGGAAAGGTTTATCATTTTTTTCAACCAATATTTACCGCTATCAAGGATAATTCATTGTTGTCGAAAATCCCGGCGACACTTTTTGACGAATTGTATATGAAGATCTGTGCTGAAATGGAAGTCTTTAAACTTCCCGGAAGTGGTTTTGAGACTGAACTGAATAAAGAATTCAATAGCATAACGTCAGAAATGATTAAAAAATTTTCAGTGATAAGTTCTTGCTTATCTGATTCGGACAGATCTTCATTTGAAAAACAGTTGGATATTGTGGCAAGTATAAGTGAAAACCAGTGTCATATGAAAGATATATTTCGTCATATTATGGAATCACTTCACAAAATGGAATGTTTATTAAAGCCTCTATTTGGTAATCACAAAATTAGTTTACAAACACTCGTTTCACTGAACGATTTGACTAAAAATATTTATTCTCGATTCGAAATGTGTCACAAACAAAACGTCTTTTGTAAGTTATTATTATATAAGTATATGAATATTAAGCCTCAAATAACGATCAAACAATTGTTCGCCGATTTTCCCAAACATTGTCTCATTTGTAGCAAAGAAGTAAAAATTGATAATTACACCGATCTTTTACTTTGTAAACATAAATTTTGTAATAATTGCATCTCTAAATTTTCGATATTTCAACAAATTTGTCCCTTTAAATGCAAAAATGAACGACAGATTCAGAGGAGAAAGATAAATCGAGACGATTTTGTCATTGCGAAAATGAGAAACTTTATATACATCAATTTCAAAAGTGCTTCACATATCATTTATAAAATATTGAAAATGAAAAATTATATAAAAATTATTATAATAAATGACAAAATTAAAACAAATGATATATTTATGAAACTGGAAACAATAAACTTGGATGATGTCCTTCATATTCTGAAAGGAAACTTCGAACAATATAAGCAAGCATATTTAAGAAGTGTCTTTTTGATGGAGTCAGACGAACAATTGAAGAAGGACAAGAATATCTCTTGGAAGTTGACGAA
>MQRK01247877.1:0-12288 GCA_001938485.1 Girardia tigrina
TATATATATATATATATATATATATATATATATATATATATATAATATATTTTTTGTACTGCTTGTTTTAAATCAGGTTTGTAGGCTGCGCAAATTCAATTTTCTTATTCGAAGACCGAGCTGACTTCTCTTCGTTTTCATACTTTCGTTGTTCACGCTGGGAGGTCAGGAACGTAGACGTAAATAATTAAGATCGTCTTCCAATTGACTGAAAAATAATTGAGGTCGCTTTTTATCAATTAATTAAGATCACTTAATTTTAAACCTTTTTTTATCTTTTTTGTATTATTAAAGGGCGTCTTTCTCTTAAAATCTTCTTTTATACTCCTCTTCTAAATTTTATTCTTCTTTATTTACTTTCTAAATAAGTTAAATTTTTTCTTTATGATAAATATTTCTTTATTTGATCTTGGCTATTTGCTTTTTATCATAGGCGCCGGAATGGTTATAAACCTGGGTCGGCTGAAAAAAAGAAAAACAGTTCTGAGAAATAGTACCCAATAGACCGCCCCAAAGTACAGGATCGAGTTTATTTTTGAAGCCGTGAAACTACTTAAATTTTATTTAAACGATACAATTAACAATATGCTTCAAAAACGTCTTTTCTGCGAGGATTGCCAGGCGCAAAGTCTCTTCCTATTGAAAGAAGATACAATTTGTTTATCTTTCATTGTGGGAATGTAGTAACATGAGATTGTTAAAACGCTTTTGTGTCATAGAGCTCCGTAAATACATCTTGAGTCTTCTCATGGAAGAAAAAGAGCTTTAGGGTGTTGAAGTTGTCACTGGTATTGTCATTCACAGATAGATTATGTTACATATTTGTAAACAAAGACGTTCCCATTGCCGATACATCGAACATCTCGCAATCGTTCAAAAATTTATTATTTCTTCCACGTGAGTAAAAACTAGATTTTTATGCATTTCTATCACAAAATCCGGCAAAAGATTCAACTGTCTTGAAAGTCAAAGAGTTCCTATCAGACTCAAAAGGTGGAGGACAGACTCGTTTACATGAAAATCTTGTGGTCCAATCCAGTTGGCGATCGTCGTAAGCATCTTTTTAATTTTGATAAACATTTCTAAAGAGACATAGGAGAGGAGCCTGGCAAGTTCTTTGCAGACGTTGTCCACAACTTTAAATATTAATAATTCTGTGGTAGTCTTCTTCTGACTCGGGACAATGAGATCCCAATACTTCTTCAAATCGTTTCAGAGGACACTTTCTGAGTGGTGCGCAGGGTGATTCTGTCAGGCATTCTGCTGCTTGTCTCACTTTTTCATAGAAATCGCAAAATTCTTCTTCTTATTGACGTCTTTGAAGATAGCTTCTCAAGAATTCACAATGCTCAATTCCTTCCTAAACAGTGATGTCTTCGCTCTGGAGTTTTAATGAAACACTTTCAACATGCCAAAAGATAAAAATGCACAAATGCAGCCAAAATTTTTTATAATTATTGAACATGTTTCGATGTTACATACTTTAATAATACTTTAATAAATTATAATATTCACTTTTTATTTTTTACCATTTAAAATTAATAAACTTTTTAAAATCATTTTATTAAAACAAATGAAATATTTAAGTTTACAAATATTAAATTTTCAAATATTACAGATGATGACGTATGTAACATCGAAACATGTTCAATAATTATATAAAAGGTTTAATCAAATTATATTTTCAATATATATATATTTAAAGCATGGATAAAACCAAAACATTTCTATTTATACTGCTTAAACATTTGTGGATAATCGTAGAACGCTTTTAGCAAAAAGATTTTTTTGATTAAGTAGTTTGATCAAATTTTCACTTAATCATTTATTTTCATCGAAAATGAATAAGTGTGCAAAGTTTGCTTTAAATTGATTGAGTAAAAAGCCTTCAAAATAGGTTTTTAAATGCCATGGATACATACATAGAAGGCAAGCAAATATAAGGCGTTGAAAAAACGATATTTTTAATTGTTAATCAATCTTATTATATTCTAATTTATTTAGTGTTTTTTTACTAATTTCCTCAAATATTATCAAAATGAATTTGGTTTTTTGAAAAATATAATTAATTATTCTTTTTTGATAATATTAAAAAAAAACGATTTTTTTAAAAAAATTGTTAATCAATCTTTTTTTATTCGTATTTGTTTTGTGTGTTTTTGTACTAACTTTCTTAAATATTTAATTACATAAGGAAACGATTTTGCTTTTTTTGACATATAATTAATTAGGCATAAAAGTGTTATGAATTACAAAGCTATCATATGTCAAAGACGTTTCTTTTTTAAGTAACAAACTATTTTTGAGCTATTAAATTTCAATTATATTCTTTGTCTACGAAAATCAAATAATAAATCTTCAATGTTTTAAATAAACAAAAATAGAAAAAAAATAATTTAATTAAAAATTGAATAAAAAACCATTTGAAAAGAATTTTATTTTATATAAGATGTGAAATAATATTTATAGTCAGCTTGTTTCTAATCAACACAAAACCAACGAACCGGACGATATTTGTTACAGACCAGAATTTTATTAAAATTCTAAAGTCAGTAATTTGCTTTAATTGTTTTTCTTGACACTTATTATTTGACTTAATCGACCGAAATAATTCAATAATTAACTTTTTTTGCAATGCTAAATCACAAATTTTGAATATTTTCCTTGAAAAAATTTACATATATTAATCAAATAATTTTTAAATTTTTTTTAATTTTTCAATATTTTTTTGGAAATAAAATAAATTAATATTATAAAATAAATATAATTATTAGAAATCTCAAACCAAATTATTTTATATTTTTTTTAATTTTTAAAATTTTTGTAATAATTGCAATTCACAACTTTCATTTTATTTTTCTTGAAAGGTATATATATATATATTACTTTTGTTGAGTCTATCTGGTGTTTATAAAATTTAACAAAGAAAAATTCAAATGATTTTATAAAATTATATTTTTATATACAGTTTGATTTATAGTTAATCAAAATATAAAATGCTAACAGCTTTTTTGGCCCCTGGCCGATTTTATATTTTGTTAACCGAGAGCCTTAACGACAACTCGGGGTACCTTCTATTTTATGAGGTAGGGTTTTACTTTACAGTACAAATAGTAAAGAATATATTTATTATCAATGTTGGGAATAAAATTTTGGGATAAAATTTTTGAAAATTATCAAATTATTAAATAAACAATTACATTCCGTAAAATATTGTCATAAATATGTTAAAATAAGATTTTCAGAAATTTAATGTAAAAAATTGTATTAAGCAAGAAATAAAATAAATTTTACGGTAGGGGTATTAAAAGATTTAAGTAAAGATTTATTATAAAGTAAAAAAAGTTAATTTCAAATTTGATGAAAATATTTAATTGAAATAAAATAAAAAGTAATTTAAGTTTGATATTTTATTTGCGAAATAAAAGTAAACTAAACCATTTTGGTAACTTTTAAATCAAAGTAAATTAAAAATGTGGTTATAATTTTTTTTGGAAAAAGTAATTATAATTTTTTTGGGAAATTAAAATGGGAATTAAAAAATAATTGTAAAACCATTAACTCGACTTAAATAAAAAATGCGATTTTAAATTGTTTTGGAAAATGTAATTGAGAAACAGGTAAATTTAAATGTACCATAAAATTGAAAAATTAATAAAAGACGCAACAAAATCTTTGTGACAAAATTTCAATTCACTATAATTTTTATTAAAGAAAATATAGAATTTTAATTTGTAAAAAATATACTAACCATATTTTTATTTATATCTATTTTTATTTATATTGGTTGTGTAAAAAAGAAAATACAAAAGTTCCTCAAAAATATTTGTTTAAAAAATTCAAATTGTTATAGAAATAAATTTTGTGTTCATGATAATGTCTTTTGAACAAGAACCCAATAATCAATATTTTATATCTTGGTAACTCACTATTAATTAACACTTATAAATCACTTTTTAATTACTTGTTAGGTACAACAAGTTTATTTAACTATTTAAAAAGCCTTTCGAATTTATCCACCTTCTGAATTATTTTAACTCAGTTTAACTTTTATTTTTTATTATTAATTTTGAATTTGGTCACTCGTTAATTTATACTAATATTTCAAACTCTAGGAGGTAATCAGTTTTCTCCTTTTTTAGACGCAAATGTCAAAATAAACTTTCTCAATCTTTCTGAAATAAATGTCAAAATCGACTTTCTTCTTTTTTGTACTTTTTAATTAATTTTCTTTTAATTAATTTATAAAATATAATAAATAACTAATTCTTCTTTCTTTCTTGCTTTTGTTACTATTCTTGCTATAATAAAATATAACTTTAGATAAATAATTAGTTCTTCTCTCTTTCTTATTTACTTATTTCTTTTGTTTCTATTCTTTTTATTTATATAACAAAATATGACTTTAGATTTTTACATAAATATTTAGAATTTTTGATTTATAGATATTTTCTGAATTTTATTTTGGTATAACAAATACAATACTTTAAATACATTTTAAGATATATTTCAACACTTTCAATATATATTTTTTTACTTTTCTTAGAAAATAAGAAAAAAATAATATTATTAAATAAAAATAAATATTAAAAATTACAACCAAATAGTTTTTAATTTATTTTGTATTTTTTTTAAAAATTCATAATTATTTTTTAGTTTTCTTTTTAAATATCTATATTTGAAGATTTAAATAATTACAACTTTTTTCATTTAAGTTTAAATGTAAAAATAAACGATTTACATATTGTTCATTAGCATAGTTCTTTTGATTTCAACTTTTATTTGATTATGCTTTTCATCATTACTTAATGTTTGCGACTGTTCAAACAATTTCTATGTCTATACTACTTGAGCAATGAATTAAAATAGGAAATTATTACGTGGAAATACTTTCTCGTGAAAATGTTTCATTTCAATCATTAAAAGATGTTAATATTTGCATTTAATTTTTTTTAGATTATTTCAATAAAAATTTGTTGAAAATTAATTAATTAATCTCATCAATTAAATTTAAAGCTTTTGATTTATTAGTTTAACTGAATTAATGAGCTAATTCTAGTTTTATACAATAATGACATAAAATATAATTATTTTTTTAGCTTATTGTATAAAACGGATTTGTAATTTTTAATTAAGACTTTTTGAATTCTTCAAAGATACATATTCAAAATATTCGTCATAATTTATTTATTTAAGCTTTTAAAGTCCGACTTACGTAGTGTACCAACATGGGGGTGTACCCCTCTTACGAAAGACTTTTAAGAAAACTATTTTTGCTACAGAAATAGCAAAATAATCTACAGTGTGTGATCATAATAGAAAATTCTTTTTTCTTTACTTTGATATTGTTTTAAACAAAATATTTTTTATTAAAAATTTGTACTTATTTAGAACACTAATATGATTTACAATAGTTTTGTCGACCTAATGACTCAAATGACCTCCAGAACAATCCTCTACAAAAATTTTCTAGTTAGACATCGTTTTTGATTGATACTTATTTAAATTCTATTTATAAACTTCTTATTTGTCAAAAAATTAAATAACAGTTCTTTTCTAAATTAATTTTAAATTATTTTCAAAAAATATGTTTAATTTACTTTAAATATATTATTTATGATTAAATAAATCTTTACATTACAATCCTCTTTTCAAATACTTTAAATCATTTTCAAATAGATTTCAAAATTTTGATTATAATATTATTATATATTTATTGATTAAAATATATTAAGTTCACTTTAAAGTTGTTATTTACATTTAAAATTTATCCCGATAATCCGAGGGTTCACAACATTCAAAATATCAATCTTCCAATATGTTAAGTATATATTTATTTACGAAAAAATATTGGAGATTCGAATAAAAATTGATTTTATTTAATTTACAACTTTGAAGCAATTTCCATTCTTTTGGGGAGGGGCACATAATGACTAATTAGTCTTTTAGATAGTAAATTTTTTAATTGATTCATGTATTATAATCTTAATTAAAAGTTCGGGCAATGTTTTAGTTCGTTCGGACCATATATATATATATATATATATATACTAAACAAAAAATCTTTGTCAATTACATCAAAAGAAACTTCGTGTTTATAGCAAGCAAACTATGTAGGCAAGTAGAAATTTTTCTTTTCTTTTAAATTATCATTTTATTATTCAAATTACCATTACCTTTATTTTAGTAGACGATTTTTGAATAACTTTACATACTTTTCAAAGAAAAAATCACACACTACTCTCATCAGATTCTTTTTCATCCAATATTGCAGAGATTTATTCATGGTATTAAACCAGACTACACAATTTCGAGCTAAGTCAAAAATGTTAGGTGGGTGTGAAATCAGCACAAATCATTTTTATTCTATATCATCCATGGTTCCGTGAGCATTGTGTACGAAAAGAAATCATGGCTCTTAAGCTTCCTAAGCAATTTACTTACATCATACACCAGTGTAAAGTAGTTGTGAGACATTGATTATACGGTAAAAGTAAAACTTAATGACACTTTTTTAACGTTTCAAAACACATTTAATATCAAATACTTTTGACGAGAAATATCTGAAAGAAGTATTGGCTTTTATAATAGAAACACTTATTTATGATACTCACGCTAACACTATGGAGCAGCTCATAAACGTCTCATACACTAGTAACAAATCGTTAAAGAAAATTACGTCCAAGAGCATCAAACAGAGTCATATTTTCTCGACATATTCCTCTTCACTTTCTCATGTCTCAGTTGTTAGAAGTCAACAATTTTCTGCCTCAAATTTACTTCATCATATTTTGCTCAGTCTTTTTACTCACATTTACTTACTCTCTCTTTGGTGATTCGTCTCTCTCTTTTAAAGGTATTCTTTGAATCTTCTAATGTCTCTTCGATAATTTCTTGAGTTCATTACCTTATTTCTTCATCAAAGACACTATTTTGGGCCATAGTAAGTCCATCGAAAATAATTGTATATTGTGGTTTTGAATGATGATTGACTTTCATTTGTTTCTTGTAGCTGACACATTATCAATCTTCATAAACAAATAAGGTTCCTAAATTCGATTAGTTAGGAAAATTAAAATAATCGCAACAGATAATTAACCCTTTCCAGCCCAAATTATTATTTTTGAAAAAAAAATTTTTATTGTTGTTTTGTTTCTAGTAGATCTAGATTCTAATATATGTAGTATGTAATAATATATGTAGTGTCATCTATTAGACTTTTTAGAAACTATTACTATGTGTAAAATTTAAATTGGGTAAAAGAGATAACTGTAATTTAATTTATCAAATATGTTGCCATATGGTAACAATGGGCTGGAAAGGGTTAAAATAAATCTCCATAGTGTTAAAATTGGTACTATTATACCTTTTTTCTACATCCCATTAGTAAAAAAAACATTGAAAATATCATTTCAACACAGAACTATTTGTATCTTTTTTCATGAACTTTACTTTGTGATTCTTTTTCCTATGAATTTTTCTGAGCATTGTTTGAAAGCTTATTTTTTTGAGATATTTTTTATATAAATAAGGATAACGTTCTTGGTTTGATTTAGTTATTTTAAGTATATTAAAAACTTCATATAATATATTTGGTTGTCAAGTATGAAATTTGTAAACATGATTAAAATAAATTCAAATAGTTATAATTTATCAATGACTTAACATTTGGTTGCTCAGTTTCTTTACTTGATTGCTACATATCCTGGATATTAAACACATCAATAAAAATAAATTATGATTATTGGTAACTTGTTTTAATAATCATTATTTCAGAGAATGGAAAAGACAGAAATTTGAACTATTATGAAATACGAATTCCTACGTGGAATCTTAGATTCAGAAACCATGCGAAACATCAATAATATAATGCTATGGATACAATGCTACGACGCAGCAGATAGGTTCAGGAAATTCCTGAAATAATGAGTTACATGGTCGCAAGTAATGAAGGTTGAAAAGATGAACTGAAGGTAACCATGGAGTGGGGTCTACACAAAATGCTCATGATTTATTGCTTAAGTTTACTGTCACAAAACAATCACAGCAGATGTCTACTGCAACCAATTGGAAGATATTACCCGAAACTCAAAGAAAAACAGGCGCGTTTGGTAAAAATCTCGACAATACAAAACCGCATACTGCATTTAAGACCGTTACAAAAATTACAAAAGACCGTTACTTCTGTTGGAATTTCTGTATCGTCTTACATATTGACTAGACCTAGTACCAACTGATTACCATTTCTTCTTCATTTTTAACAACTTTTTGATAAAAAAAATTAATTCAGAAGATGCCGTAAAAATGGAATTTATCAAATATCGGCCACAAAATGTTTATTCAAATGGCATCAACAAGCTGCCGCTCAAATAGGAAAAGTACTTGACGACCAAATATTAATGGACAAATAAATCAATTAATAATATGGATGTTTTAAAATTTAAAAACATCTGTAAAGGCATCTTTGTTTCAAAAAGTTTATACATAATTTATATATTAAATCAAAATGACATTATAGTGTCTTTCGTAAAAGTCAATCGAAAAATAACTGACTGGAAAAAATTAAATTAAAATGTGTTAATATTGTTAAATTATATTAATTAAATATTACCGGTTAAATACAAAAACAATTAATTTATTATAATTTTAATTTCATTAAAATCATTCAGCGATTTTTAAACTGCATTATATGAAAATCTCTTGTAGTTATTTATTTATTTATTTATTTATTTGTTTGTCCATTAAAAGAAAAAGACAAAATGTATTTATTGTTGTTTGTTTTAACAGAAGCAACCATTAAAATGTTTCTTCTTGTTTTAATGTGAACTGCTTACAAAAAACGAAATTAATACAAATTAAACATAGATTTTCGTTAAAAAACCGATAAACCTGTTCAAAATTCCAATAACTCAATTTCCAGTCGTGAAAATCATTGAAAAATTTAATAAATTCTCCTCAATTTCTAACACCCTAGTATTAATTATTCCACATGGAAAATATCATTAAACCATGATCAGTAGGCAATATTTCTAGACAGATGCGTCTATTATTATTAGCATTTCAATTGTGGAAAACTGAGTATGCCTTGAAGTTCTTTGATCCGTCGTTCTGTCGAATATAATTAGAAACTCATCATCTAATTAGAGATGTTCCCTCACGACAAGAGAGATGATCAAAAGACTCCTGCGCTCTCGAAAAAATCTTGGTTCCCTCATATAAGATTTAATAAAATGCCATTTTAAAACAAAATAATCATCAAATTACATTTGAAAATTAGAATTAAGAAAAAAATTTTAATTTTCATTATATATATATATATATATATATATATATATATATATATATATATTATTTATTTATTTAAATAAATATAAAATTATCTATTTTTACCCTCTTCCCTTAAAATTGTTTTGATAATAATTTATTAATTAATTAATTTTAATGTTAGAGATAAAAAACAGCTTTTTTCAAAATACAGGTTTTTCGCTTATTTAACAAAAACGATAAAACATTTAATTAAAAACAACTGTTACGTACAAGGGTCAATTTGATATTTCCCAAACGTCGTAACAAAAGGAGAACTTGTTAATAAATAATTCTCTTGACAATCGACTTATGTAATTTAGGATTTATAAATCAATCAATAGAATAAATGAAATAATAACGCGAGACTTCTTTTTAAAATATTTATTAAAATGTTTATAAAAATTTTTTACAATTTACAATTTGATGAAGAAAGAAAATATAATAATATCCCTGTGAGTAATGTAAGAATTTTATGGAACTGGGAAACACCATTCTCCAGTTACCAGGGATTTTTCAGATTTGTATAAATAAAAATTATTAATTTATTATATTAACAATTCTAGATTTTATAAAATTTAAAATATATTTAATTTAAGAAAGGAAATATCTTAAAAATTTAAGTTTTATATTTATATTACGGCCTCTCACACAGAATTCGCCAAATAAAGACATAAATGAGTCCTGCTTCTAAAATATTTTCTCCTTGAGGTCTGCTTTAAAAAAATCCAAAGGTTTTCGATGTTATTAGTATGTGCATCAGAATTAGGATCCACAAATTCTCTGAATGGTTTACTGGCTCGAGAGTAAAACCAAGATCCTCATTAAAAATACTCATATATGAACTCCAATGGTCGGAATGCACATTTGATCCTGTAGTAAGTGAAGCAATAATTACACTTTTCAATGGAACTTTGATTCTATTATCAATGCACTTTTAAATGCAATAATTATTAATCAAATCAAAGAGCCTTTGTTGAGGTATGTCCACTAGGGGATTGATTTTTTTACAATTATTCTTGGGTATAGTGCCAAAATAGGATTTTCTACATGAGATAACTAATTGCAAAAGTTTTACTAACTAAAGATACAAAAATGTCATCCATAATTAAAAAAATATTTTTGTTAAAAATCACAAATATCGAAAATATGACATAGAAATAGAAATTTATTTTTACAAAGCTTACAGTTAATTGAAATGCAAAGGTCAGTTGTTTGTGAAATTTAAAAATTTTTGTGCAGAATAAATCTGTAGTTAATCTTGTCATTGCCTTTGGCATTAATTTCTTGCATAATTTTTATGGCTCTTTCAGCACAAATATTGGATCTCTGCTTGACTCGTGGGACCAAAATGTTTTCAATGTTTAACATTATTTATTTCCAAACGTTCAGATTCAATTTAAAGTTTTTGGTCATTGATTCCCTCATATAAGATTTGATAAAATGTTATTTTAAAACAAACTAAACAACAAATTACATTTGAAAATTAGAATTGAGTAAATTTTTTTTTAATTTTCAATATATATAATATTTATTTATATAAATATAAAATTCTCTTCACTTAAAATTGTTATTTTTTCCGAAAATTTTAATTTATTGATTTATTTATTTTAATTTAAAGAAAAGACAAAGATTTTTTAAAAGCATTTTTTATCGAAGTATGTTTTCTTGTTTAAATCATTATAACCTTCTTTTTGAAAGAATGAAATAAGAATGAATAAAAAAGGATGGAAAACGGAAATGTCATCTTTTAGGAATAATAATATAATTAACATAATTTATTTCCAAACGTTCAGATTCAATTTTCAGTTTTTGGTAATTGGTAATAGAGAGTGAAATAAACTGTAAAAATTGAAAAGTAAACAGAACAAGTAGCAAAAAAAAGCGTTTCAACTGTTAATATGTATGATAAACAATTATAAATAAAATTACCATATCAGTTTTCCTGAGTCTCATTAATGCTTGTCAGGTGGGCGAATTAGCCGGGAACAGTAAATGCGCAGTTGCCAGACACTGGCCGAATTTAAAAGTCAGCGAAAGTGAGGATAATATGAAACACTTGGCCATCTATGTCGTGACAAAGCTAATTCGAATTGATGATATTTACCAGACTCAGCAAAGTTAAGAGCACTCCAAATCAGTCATGCGACAATTTCTTACAATGTTTCTTCGATAGAAAGCACGTGGAGAGGTATTTGACCCAGCGGTCGGTGCTGAAAACATACAGCAACCGCATTTGTAGTCTTGTACATGCACTGTCCTCTTCAGTTGTAGTTGCTGTCCTCGATGCCTTACAATACGTACATTCTTTACGTAGTTTCTAATTTAATTTCCAATATAAATTTCACTTTATAATAATCAATCCCAATCATCTTTTATTTATTACTAATTACAAATCTTTATTCTTCGTTTTCTTCTTTATCAACTAAACGTGTTTATATATTTTGATCCTTAGCTTATCTGTTTTTATGACTCTCTCTGTGAAAAAGAATCTTTAAAATTAAACCTTTCAACATTAAAGATCATTTTTAAAATTTATTAATTGATCAAAATCATTCAAATATATATATATATATATATATATATATATATACATATATATATGTTTTAATTGAATTGCCTAAATGAGATAAGCTACGAAAGCAAACGTTTCAGTATGAATTATTTTCGAATAAAACAAACCATTTAAAAGTTTCATTTATTATAATCCTAAATCCTATTTGTAAAGGAAAATAATTTGTCAAGCGAGACCATTGCGCAAGTGGATTCAAGAAAGGAGATTATTCCACCCGGTTGGGAAGAATAAACAATTATTGCTCCATCAACGAACATAAGTAATTGAAATTTGGTAGCTGATGGATTAACTGTGAACCGAGGGGGGTGATCAAGCAAGTCAATTCAGCAAAAATAAAATACGTAACATCTGTATATAGTACCACTGATTTACCTATTGGAATTTAATTACAAATATATATATATATATAT
>MQRK01247877.1:12346-27175 GCA_001938485.1 Girardia tigrina
ATATATATATATATTATTGAGTATTGTGAACGCTAATTTAATATTTAAAAAAATAAGTTTCTTAAAGTTTTTTTAAGAAATCGATTTTTATAAATGTTTTGGAAATTTTCCATTATCAGCAATTATATTTTTTATTTACCGATTTAATGTTACTTTTAATAATTTTATTTTTATACAGGAATAAATTATTTATTTATTTATTTAATTTACGATATTATTGAATAATAATGGCAAAATGTTAAGAAAAGTTTTAATTAAAGATTCTAAGATTCTGAACAGCCTTACTTTGTCTATTTTCAATGTTTATTAATAGGTTGTAGTGTCTTATTAATAACGATTTGCAATAATCGATTTCTTAAAAATCTTTAACAAAATTATTTTTCAAAAAATATATATAATAAGTCTTCTTAATAATTAAGTCATTTTTAAAATATAAATAAAATTATTAATTATTATTCAAATAATAATGAAATATATATATATATATAACAGAAAACTAATAATTAATTAAGAAAATATTTTGTTTTAATTAATTAAATAATAATTAATAATAGGGTATACTCAATGGAAATTTGATCATTAATACGTTTTATGATTAGTAAAAAAAATAACAAAACAAAAAATTCCTGATGAAACATGGACGATCTGATTTGTTTTTATCAGAGTTCTTTTTTTGTTTTATTAAAAAGACAAGCTGATGCTCCTCGATCGAAGGCTGCTTCGATGACTACATTAACAGAATTGTCATGTCTCATTAGATTTCGAGCAAATTCGCTCTTTGAATTCCTAACTGAGAGAAGAGTACTCCCATACTCGTCAGTGCTAACGTTCTTTGATGTTCTTATAGTTAGGGAGATCAAAGATTTACAATGAGTGCATTTCCACTGAGAAGGAAACAAGCATCAAATCTACAACAGCTGAGAGCAGGTATCTCATTTGTGATTCGTAACGATTTCCTCATTCCGCCATTTTCCAACTAACAGAATCGTCATTTCTGTCTCAACTGAAAATTTTCTTCTGTACAACATTAATAATTTAATTTACATTCATTCAAACAACAAGCAAATTAATTTCTAGAATTAAATCATTTTGATTATCGATTTTAAATTTCTGCAAGACATTACTTATCAAAAATAAATAAATAAATAAATAAATAACTGATGTTTTTTTTCTTAAAAAAAATTAAATAATTATTAATTAAAAATATTAAATAAATAATAATAAAATAAAAAACTAATTAAATCAAATTGAACACAAAAAATATTAATGAATTATTTTTGAAAGTAATTTAAATGACAAGTTGAATATTTTGTTTAAATATTATATTATTTTTTTTCCAGTGAGAAATCAAAAAAATATTTTCTTTAGTCCGAATATTATTTAATTAATATTATTTTTTTGATTAATCTAATATTATTGAGTATAATATGTTTAATATTCATTTAAATAATTAAAAATTGAAAAATAACAACTTTTAAGAAATCTGAGGAATACATTGTCTAAATTCGGATTGACTATAAGTGTGACACAAGATTTTAGTACTGAAATATCGTAAGTTAAGTTTGGTGAAACCACCATAGAATGGTTGAAAGAATTTTGTTATCTGATCAAATCGAGCATTTCTAGGTTGAAAAATATTATATATTTGAAAAATACCTGTGAAAGACGTTGCGCGATTCCATAAAAAATATATATGTACGACCCTTTAAAAAAACCAAGCTTGCTTGAATTCCTAATAGGGAACTATCGATTACTTTGACTCAGGCAAAATTGGTTCTAGTAAAGAGGCTTATTATATTCAGTGACTACAATAAAAGGAAAATGGTGAACAAAGTCAGAAGAGTTTTAAAATATGATCTGGTTTTAGATAATCTCAAAGTCAGTGGCCATAAAAAGCAATTGATGAGAGAGCGTGTTGATCATGACATGCTTTGGATCTTCGGCATCAAATATGATTTGGCAAAATATATAGAGTGCCTAAATTTAAGAGGGGTCCTTTAAGACGATGAAGAATTCAAACATCTCCTTGAAGGCACTGTTGCCGAAAGCTGAAAGAGACTGTGGAACAAACAAATGAAAATCCGAAAATACTTCAATTGCGTAACAAAATATTTAGTTGTACATTCCCTTCTTGCTGTAAAAAATTCGCTGAGCAAATTAAATTAAGAAGATATATACAAAATGTACATCTGGACACGGTGCCTCATAGAGAATTGCCACAAAAGATGTAAAACTAAAGAGGCATATGCTAGTTGATCATCGAATAAATGTTAGTGGTACTACTGGTACCGTAAATGATTGAAACATCTCAGACTAAAGAAGTGCAGATACCCTGGTTTCGATCGTAAATATTGATGTACCAGTGTCTGTGAGTACTACTGACGAGAGCGAACAGTGTGTGATCCCAAACGAAATTTTGGCTTTTTGGCTGGATAAAACAACAATAGCGTGATATTCAAAAGTCTCTGTCCCATTGCATTAAGTGTACTTATGCATCCAAAGCCTTAAAAACCATGATATATGGGATCATGATTGATATTTTTTTAGAGGCAAATTGAAACCTGTCACTGCACTGATGAGTAGCACTTTTGCATCTAAAGCCGTGTGAGAGGATCAAAAGCTCTTGTATATTTGAAGTTTCAACCTGATACAGAGTTTATGATTCACCACTATGTGCACCAATGCTGAGTATCATATTTTACTATGTATACACAATTATCAGTCACATTTGAGGGAGTTACAATTATTTAGTAATAATTCCAAACAAAAACTTTTAAGTAGAAGTTAAAAGAAGATATATTTCCATGCGTTCGGAAAATTCCATTTACCGCGATTGAGTTTCTCATTGGGAAGGAGAGTTAGATATTTCTGATATTCACAAAACATTGTTGAAAGTAATGACGACCTAACTTTTTCTAAAGAAATAACGTAAAAATTGGTAAATTTTAAAAATATACTACTTTTTCGTTTAGATTTAAACGAGATGACTATATGAAAAATACCGATTTTCTTCATCTCTCTTTATCATCTATAAAATGTCTCGGTTAAATGCCCTTTAAAATAATGTAAATACCAATTTAATGTTGTTGTGTTTTAAGTGCATTTAACGGCTTAATGAATCTCAATTTCGTTTTCAACAATCATCTGAAGACATCACATTTTCTTTTTTCTATCATTACTGATGGATGAATTTCAGATTAAGAAGCGTTCAATATTAATTTATCAGATGGTACCTATTACCTTTTGATTGAGAACATTTACCAGTTATCCGGTTCTGTGATTCCTCTCGTACTGATCAGAATTTAAGGTAAAGCTAATATACGGCATTTTTAACCGAGCTTGCGTTCCCCATTGGATAATTCTCCCTTCTCTGCGCATACCTGGGTCACAAGAACATTTTAACACTAAATTACTAGAAAAGTTAGTTTTGACATTGATATTTGAACAAAAATATTTTAAAAACATTAAAAATGAATAATACAGAAATCCACAAAAAAGTTAAATAAATGTTTATTAAAAGAAATAAAAGACATCAAATAAATATAAACACATTTATAGATGAAATATTTTAATTAAAAAAAAAACAATCGCAATAATGTCAAAATTTAAAAGAAGCAAATATGGATAAACTAAATAAATGAAATTAGCGAAATATAAATCGATTTAAAAGAAAAGAAACAAAAATACAAATGACAAAAGTTTTCAATGAAAAGTAAATGAAAATGTGTTTAAATTTATAAGTTATATCTTTAATAAAATTTTGATAATTACGAATTCTCATTCGACTTTTGAAAACGATATAAACGCAAATTACAATTACATTTATCGAATGTAGTTAAAAGACAGATATATACCTAAAATCTTTTATCAAGTTTAATATTTAAGTTCACAAAAACGGTTAGAAATTATAAACAGTTTCGTATCATCGTGTGAAGAAGATGACTTTGGAGTATAGACGCTGATTTATCTAAAGATGGAGTAGATCTGTCGAAATTAATAACAATATATTATAACGTGCGCTATTTGTCTTTTAAAAATCACTAACCATTATTACTTAAATATATAGATAAAAAATGGTTTTATAAATGGGAGAACCGACAATATTTTTGCTAGGAACCAGAAAAGACAATTCAGTCATGTCAGGACGATAATATATCGAAAGCTGAAATTTAAGTATTTTAATAATTGAGACTTGATCAAAAATATAAATAATAATAATTAAATTGTCAACCTTGGCTACTCAAAAGACCTCTAATTCTTATCAAAATTTAGGAACGTCTTTGTAATCTTCATAATACAGTTGTCCCCGCCAAAACCGCTTAGAAATGAAACGGGGTTTTTAAGAATTTGGCGGATTGAGCGGGATAGGCGGATTGAAAAAAACTGAAGAAATTTAATAACATTTATTAATTAAAAGACTTTTTCATAAAATAATTATCAAGTGTATTTGTCTGTTTTTCTGATTTTGATCTTTTTCGCACATATTCCAACAAAGAATAAGCATTTTTTAAAACGTTTTTATCAACACACTCCTTATTCTCTAAAACTTTTATAATTTCATAATTTGCTATAAGTATTTTCTTGAAATCATCTGGAGTAGATCTTCTGATATGAATAAATTCTTTATTTTCTGTTTGATTTTCTTTATCTCGATTCTTTCCATTTTTAATAAATTCTAAAATTTCATAATTCTAAAAATTAATAAAAATTAATTAATAATAATTGTTTTTTTAAACGCGGATTAGGCGGGGATTGGCAGATTGAGAAATTTTCATTGAAATATGAGTCCAATCTGCCAAAAATTCATAATTTGATGATTTTAACGAAAATTGGGTGGGGATTGCAGAATAGGCGGGGACAACTGTATATATAATTAATTATAATTTTGGAATTGATATTTTAATATATTAATAATGATCATTTTGTTTATTTTATTTTTTTCTTCAAAATAAATTTTACATTGTTAATGTTTTAAAGGGGTAAGTTATTAAAATTAATCAACAATGTTGTAAACATCTTAAAGCTATAGACTGCTGTTTCCGTTTCCGGAAACAGTTACTAGTAATTTGTATTTAATAATTAAACGTCAAGAATTGATAAATTTGTATAAATTATTTAATTAATCAAAGAATAAAATCACAAAATTCTCAAAACAATTAAAAAGGATTGAAAGAAGAAAACCTCTTTTGAACAAATTAAATACATCCGGTATTAAAAGATCAAGAAAAAAGAAAGCAATAAAAAAGGAAATCTTAACTGAGAGAATGAGTTCTTTAATTACTCGAGTCTTCATTTCGTCATTTTACATCCTTGTGATTGTCTTTCTGAAGGGTTGTCTCTTGTTTTCAGATAAGTTCACCAGATTAATTATACCTTTTTATTGATCATTATTTTAAGATTATATTGTTTGATAATAAAAAAAACTAATGTTTTCATAATCAAAACATCTTTAAGATCAAATCTTATAGCATGATATCGAAAGATTACAAAATATTTTCTACAATCAATCTTTATCAGTTACTCTCAATTATAGTTCTTATTCTATCTTCATGAGAGCTACTAAGCTCAATAAAGAGATATTGACCTTTGAGGCCAATGGTACTTATTTGTATCGGCATAAAAATGCTTTAGCTAAGATACATGCACCACAAAAATTTTAGTATAACACTTAAAGTCTCTAATTAGTGTGATATACCGTATTTTCCGGTAGTTAACGCGCACCGTTATCTATACAAAAATATTCCTCTTATATCTAGACTCACAAACATGTCTGGAGAAGTGTATAAACCAGTATCAGCTTTCTTACGATAAATTTCTGTCTCAAAATGATCGTATTTTCTATCAATTAATAAATCTAGAAACTGTAATTTTCCATTTCTTTCCTCCTTTGTAGTGTTCCAACCAATTTTCGCTTTATTTACGGAGTATGAAACCAAACTAAGTATTTATTCGGCGAAAACACATGCTGAGTTAGGAGAGTGGAAACTATCTTGAGAGAATCCATCTTTAAAGATGTGAACTGGGACAAGTCATGCGCAAGCTATTATGCTTTCTATTTTCTAGGATCCAAAAGGTGTTATTCTTGTGAATTTCACGGCTAAAGCCCTCACCATTAACGTTTCCTTTTACAGCCAACTCGTGACAACTATCAGAAAGAATAGACGGAAGCAAAAGAACACACCAATAAGGTTTGTTGCTGACAATCTGCCAGTGCACACAACTGGCATTTCTCGGGCCACAATTGAAGGTGCTAGACTAGTGCATGTGGATCATCAGCTGTACAGCCCATATTTGGCACTGAGCGATTTTTACCTCTTTAGACATCTAAAAAAACATTTGAGAGGCATCCAGCTCGGATCCAAGGACGATTATAAGGTTGCCATAGAGGATTTCTTTGCTGCATAGTACCAGAAAGTTTCAAAATTGCGTTTTCTGAGTTGCTTTTACGTTGGCGGAAATGTGTGGAGTGAAATGGACATTATATTGAAAAAGGATGCTTACATACACTAAGCTTGTTGTGTTAATAAAATGGCTCTTTTTGGAATTCTTTGTCTTTCTCCGACCAGGTATTTATTGAACGTACAAGGCAAAATAAAAAAAAGTTTATTTTTGTTTTAAATTACAGTTTAATTGAAAATTATATAAATTTAATATTTTTTTCGAAAATGAAATTCAAAAAAATATATCTTTTGACGATCGAAACGATTTGGACCTTGAGGAAGTATATATTTAGGTTGATTCAGATGATTTAGGAGACAAGGAGGAAGGTGGCGTCTTTTGGGAGAATAACGATCAGAGTGTATCAAAATCAAAGTAACCTTCAATAAGACATGATTCTAAAACTCAGTCAAATTACACAACACCTTTAAAGTTCCATCTGCATTATCCATCGAAGTAAAGCAACATTACTTTAATCAAATTTAATTAATAAAAATTAAATATAAAAATTATTTTTGAAGAGTCACTGTTTTTTGTAACATTTACTGTAAAATTATTTTTGCGTGAGACATGACTCAAGTATTAATTTAAAATACGTTTGATATAATATACCTAAATTATGCTAGAAGGGCATTTGGGACCTTTTTAACGAGACTCTTATTTGAAAGCATTTTGTTAATACTATCCATTTACCATTTTTAATAAAATATTTTAAATATTTACGACTTTGAAATATTTTATTATGTACGAGTTTTGTTAATAGAATGTTTATCTGAAAAGTAGTTGCAACTTTCGGAATCAAAGTAAGCTCAATTACATTCCGGTAAGTCGCCTCTTATACGATAATCGTACAAATGTTACAAGTAAAAATCTTTTTCGAGGAAGCAAATAAAAGAAGAAAACAAATGATTAATTTGGGTTTCGAATTTCAAATTATGAGAGAGAATTAAATCTGGGGAAAGAATATTAGCAATATTTTGAGATTCCTTAATAAATTCACTGCTCTCATTTTATGTATAAAAAGAATTAAAAGATATATTGTTAGATAAGTGAGAATTCTAACCGAAAGAGGAATAAAGGAGACCCTAAACAACAATAACACCATTTAGGCCTTATATATAGAAATAAATAAAGCTTTTTATCTAAATATAAAAGAAAGAAAGAAAATAATGAAACTTCATAACAAATCGACTAAATCCAGAGGATGTGAAACATATCGTTTCTATTCTTCAAATAATTCTGTTTGGTATATATCATAGATAATATATTATAATATTATATATTATTTTATCTACAATGTATCACAATAGAATATTTACTTCGTTTGTGTCAAAACAACATATTTCGGTAAGTGATCACCAAAATAATCTACAATATGGAATCAGTAACAATCTTTTAATGAGAACTATTTTCATAAAAATGGCTCTTAAATCATTTTTTATTTCTGATAATTCATGTAGTAATACAAATAAAGGTAAAAAAGAACAACTCGAAGGACATTTATCAACACTGTTTTTTGTTTACTGACCATTATTAATAATAATTGATCATATATTCCCTATTTATAAGTCATAGCTACATTCATTTCTGCATAGAAGAGTAACCGAAACATGTTCAACTCCGATCTGGTATACAGTGCTTCACAGGCAGCCCTCTCCCAATAGTTTTTAAAACGAGTACACATAATTTTAAAATCATTTATGTTTATATTTTCGTTTTCCAAAACAACCCTTTCTGTGTTCTGCAATATTACTCCCACCTACATTCCTACCATGTTCTTGGATTCTGCTACAAAGATGACGGGACGTCTCTCCAATGTATGTGGCATTACACCAATTACATGAAAATTTATATACAAGATTCGAACATAATCCAAATAAGGTTGGAGATTTATTACAAAATATATTTTGGATTTTATATGTTTGTGATATTAATTTTTTAATTAAAGGTATTATTTACACATTCTAAAATTGAACGTTTAAACTTACCAAATCCTTCTAAATATAGAATGCTTAAAACGTATTCTAAAGTTGTTGATTCTTCTTTATCATTTTTAATCGGTTTATTAATTAATTTATCAATTGTTTCTTTGGTCAATTTCTCAACAATTGATTTTGAATAACCATTTTTATTCAATAACTTTGTTAATTTGTTAATGCTATCACAACCTTTTGTATAAGTTGATGACAATGACCAAGATCGAAAAATTAACCCCTTAATCATATTATATTTGTATCGAGATTAACAAAAATTGTTTGGAGTCGTATATAGCCCAGTATCAGTTTTCTTTCTGTGAACTTCGGCCTTATAAAAATCTTTTTTCCTTTCAATTATTAAATCTAGGAAAGATAATTCAAAATCAAAGTTTAATTTATTTAAATCCTAATAAATTTGGACTACATTTGCACTTTTCGTTGAAGGTTATATTTGTAATTAAATATTGGGTGGTATTTTTGTTTAAATAGAACAAATATTGTAAATAGAAACAAATCAATTTAAAAATATTATTAATTCGTAACAATCTATCGCGGCAATGAAAGCAATCAATCTCAAGAAATTCAATGGTGGAGAGAATATCGAGCGTTGAGTAGACAAATTTGAGTTGGTCATTGAGGTTGATAGTTTAGTAGAAAAAGAGGTCCCAATCTTGGTAATGATATTAGATGGGCCGGCTTAATGCATGTGGGTAGGATTTTTGTTGGATTATACAGGAAAAGTTCGAAAGTTCGGTTTGAACAAATCTGATGTATGGTTACTGCTTGGTAAAATAAAACTCTACGGGGTGATCGTTTGAATGTTTGAATGAGGTTTCATAATCACTGGGACTGTACCAATTCCTGGAGTTCGACTCTAAATCTATCACAATTTTCAACATTTTGACCAAATTAAATTTGACATTGGAGGTCCACAACTTGAACGAGTAACTTGATGTAGCCAGTTGGAATGGCCAATGGACCGACTGGTTAATGGGAGCATTTCGGTAAGTGTTTTGGTTCTGTACAATTGTGGGATCACTGGTAAATCTTGAACAATTCAATCTGAATTAAAGCTCTTGACAAAATAGTTCGGCAACAATTACTGATTCGTATAGGCCGGTCTTCGAGGCGTATTTTTGCTCCTTAAAGCACCACAATGTTATTTTTACAACCGGAAAAATTATAAAGAGTGAAATACAACAAGTCCAGAAAATCAATATTTTTGTTTTGAAAATTCCTTAAGGAAATATAATCAATTAATAATGAATCCAAAAATGTGTTTATTACGAAAGAATCCAAAAAATTCATTAAAATATGACAAATAGAAAAAAAACAAATTTGAAACTATTTTTTCTATTTAATTTATAAATAGGGAGTAATTAGGGAGAATTCGCTAATTTGTTGTTTTTGTACAAAATGACTAATTAATCATTTAGATAATAAATTCTTTAATTGATTCATGTGTTGTCATCGGGATTACACATTTGTTGAAAAATTTCTGCTGAATCGAGATTTGTTGCTTCATTTTGCTCTTCCATCCCACTTACAGTCCTGATTTTGCACCGTACGATTTTTATCTCTTTTCTCATTATAAACAAGTTCTAAGAAGTCAACGTTTTGTTATTAAAGACACTTTGAAGGACACAGCCTTAACTGTTTTTTCCAATAGCCTTCTTTGAAAAAGCTTTTCAGTACCTTTTTATGGTCTGCAAAAATGTGTTTAGGTAAGTGAAAATGGTTTTGAGAAATATTAGTTCATACCAGAAAGAATGAGACTTTTGAAATCTCAATATCATTTTTAACGAGCAATGTAAAAAAACAACCCTGTGTAATACATTCATTCATAATCACCATTTTTCTCTATAACATTAGAGATGCATTGTATCAGTTTTCCCATCTCAGATGACCATCGATCAGCAGAAATATTTTTCAGTTTTGATGTAATGAATTAATGTAACTCATCTGCAGATTGAAAATTGGGTTTGTGTCGCTAATCTTCCAAGTAAGGGTGAATAAAGCGATCCAAGATGTTATAATCAGGGAAATATGGTGATTAACGGAGCAAGGTACCATTCTTGTTTGCGAGAAAGATGGACATCACTTTGGAAACATGAGGCCTCGCGTTGTCTTGCACGAAAATCATGTTTCTCCAGTTGAGTGGAAACACATGTCGACTAAACTTCTTCTCCATATTAACAAGAAAAGTGACATAACGCTCGCTATTCATGCTTTCTCTCTCCTGCAGCAGTTTACAATGATATTTTCCAGTGAAGGACACTGCGATGACAGACATGATTTTTCTGTCAAACTGGTTACGCTTCACGACATGAATGGGTTCACGGTGATCATCAGGGGAGACCCAGCAACGGTTGCTTCTTTTCTTGCCAACAGTTCTCATGTAAAACCACTTCTCATCCACCATCACAATATGTTCATGTTGGTGTTTGCTTTTCAAAATTTTCAANNNTTCCTTTGCAGCAGTGACACGATTAACCTTTTGATCATTTGACAATGCATGAGGAACCCACTTACAGGCAACAGACCGAAAGCCCAAATGGTCACTCACAATACGCTGAATGGTTCCATGGTTGAGGGATGTCTCATCTTCAATTTCATCAATGGTCACTGCACCATTGGCGTTACTAATCCCAGAGACCAACAGAATGTTTTCAGGGGTTGTTTTTGTTGATTTTCTGCCGCAGTTTTCCCATGCAAAAGAAGTCTTGCCATTGTCAAATTCAGTTATCCACCGACACACTGTAGATTCTCCAACACTGTCAGCACCATGAACAGAGATAATTTCCTGATAAATTTCACTTCCCGTTATGCCGAGTGAATAACGGGAGAAGGTATAGAAACGAAGACTTTTTCGATTTTCCGCCATCATACAGACAAATAAATCAACCAATATTCAAACAAGTATTCAATAAATATTTTCTGTCAATATTTTTTTAACTATTACATATTTTTACTCTTTATATGTTACTATATACTGCACAAGTAATTTCCACCTTTACAGATCACAAACATAGAAATATAACATCATTCTCACTCTTTCTGGTACGAACCAATAGTTTATTTTTTTATATTTGGCTCACTATTAATTGAATGAAAAAGTACTTCTACCTTGTATATGGAATAGGTCAACCTTTAATAGTTTGACATCCGATATTAGCATTGTACCTGTATCATTCGAAGAATATATTGCATTTTGTGAAAAAATATAAATTCTTTTGTATGCAAATTAAAAACAGAATCCAAAAAGTACACTTTGTCTAATATTTATATTTACGGGTGGTAAAACATTGTAATATTTAGAAGGGAAAACGGAGTTTAAATTTTATTTAATTTTATCAATAAAAATATCTAACAATAATAATATTATAAATAACAATTAATAATATTTGCCACTTTATTTCATATTTTTATATCAAGCTCCAATGAAAAGTACATTTTACATTATCTTGGATTTTCATTGTCTTGGTTTCTTAAACAATAATGTAATTATAATTTAATAAATTATTACATAAATGATAAAATTTTATTGATATGACGTAAGGACGGATTAAATTGAGCGACCAATTTTTTTGAAAATCTTACATAAATATTTCAATTTTTATTTTTTATGAGATATTTTTATTGATAAATTGATTCAATGTTTAAATTAGTTACATGCAAAATTTCAAGAATGGTTGGTTTAGTAAATTTTGTACAAATTTAAATAATATGAAAAAAATGTACTGACGGATTAATTTGAGCGACACTGTATTTACAAAATAAAACAATATTTTAAATGTGTTATGTCTAATAAAATTGCATTTATAAAACTTGTATATAATTATATCATTTTATCTTTAAACTTTCCACTTTACTTTTCATTTTTGCAATATTCTGATATATTTTCTGTCTTTGAAGCCTTTTCGAGATACCCCTTTTCACGAGTCTTTTGTATTTATTTTTGTAGAATCTTTATGACTTCCATTATCATTTTCATCTTAATTTTTACTTCAATTATGATTTATGTTATGACAAAATTTACTATTTATTAGCATGATCTTTGATTAACTAATTTATGAATAAATTTGAAAAAATACAATATTTATTCTTGCAATAATTCAAATTAAATAAATAATTAAAACAGGTCTACATGAAACCAGGACCTTGTGCTGAGGTATCTTATCAATGAAAGGCGTATAAATTACTGTAAAATTACGAACAATTATATTCAATAATCATATATTAAACAAAAATAATATTAATTATTTATAATAAAGTATTAGGAAAATTTCCAATTTCTCCGATATTTAATTTGTCCTTCTCTTTTAAAAAGTATTTTAAGAAACGAAAAAACTACATTTTATAGTCACCTTTTATAAAAACAATGCTTTAATTATAAAATTTGAGAAGAAACACGAGAAAACTTTATTATGTTCAATATTGAATTGTAAGATAATATATCCATCGTTTATTTTGGCTGATGGAGGTATTGGATGTCCAAGATGTATTGACCTGTAAAGTTTAAGTATGTATTCATTTGAAATTTTTTGCATATTCTTCTTTACAGATTCGCCATAAGTCGTCAGTATTGATAATATTGAGGCTTAAAACTCATTTCTTTTAATTCGACCCCCAAAAATATTTTTTCAATCATAATTAAATCAGGTGATTGTGGTGGGCAATCACTTATAAAGCGGATTTCATTTTTTGAAAAAAAGCTTTCTGCACTCTTCGATCGATGACATGGAGCACCATCACCTTGAGATATCACATCATTTTTGTAAAAGGACATTAATCCTTCATAAATAACACTTTGCTATTTAACCAAATCGGTATTATGGTAAAGACACGTCAACATTCTATCACCACTTGCCTTAATTGATCCCCATCAGTATACTTCCACCAAAATGTTTGACGGTTTTGATAGTATATGAGTTGCTTTGTCTTTGCCCAAGCTTTTTTCTTACATAGGGGCGTCTTGATGGCTTTAGTTGAATACTGCATTCATCCGAAAAAATACTTTGGACCATTATTTATTAGTCCAAAAACCATAGTTTGATGTCCATTCTAATCGTTTCTTAATTTGATTCTTAGTTAAAGTGGACATTTAGCTGCAACACAACCAAAAGATAAAGCCATCTAAATTATTCATAATTTAAATAGATATCACAGATCACTGTATTTTATTAGATGATTGCTAATCCCAGAATTGATGTTCTCCTTCAAGAAGGCTGTGCAGCTGAATATTGGTTTCAGGCCTGCAATCATTTAAATCTATAGAAACATTTTATATGTATTTTAAAATTAACAAATGATGTATTAGTTGATCTATTAATATATCCATTACATATTAAAATTGTAAAACTGAACAAAATGTTTAATTTACGACACGATGTATGATGTTTCTTAAGACTTAGACGAAGCATATTAAAAATTGTCAAATTAATAAATTACGATTAATTGTAATTTTTCTGAATGTTTATTAAAATTAAGGTTAACCCCAAATTTTCCTCTCTCTACTGATCCTAAATCGCCCTTGAAGTAGGTGTACCCTGATCAGGTTTTGGTGGGTCATTATCAGATTGTAGTAGTACAAGATTTATTTATCTTTACGCATCCTTAACACCCATTTATAAATATCTAAATTAACGTTTTAAACATTTCACCAGAGTCTAATAAGTTCTCATAAAAAATGATTTAAACCAGAAAAGTTTAATATCGTTTCCAGAATTCGTTAGCGAAATAAATAAAATGCAATTTCTAGCAAAATGATTTTTAAAAAATGAAGAGCATAATTTATTAATAAACGAAAATACCATTTGTTTTGTTGAACCATTATATACTCTGTCTAAGAAAGAAAAATGATAGAGATTCCATTTTTGCTACAGCAAAATACTAATCTCCATACATTTACTTCTCAATTTTGGAGCCGTTATTTGTCACACAACTCTGCCTGTGTACTACTAGTTCTAACAAGCCCTTTTTAAAGAAGTTTGAATCACATTCCGCAAAGCAATTCATAACATCGGCTCGTATTCCCTAAAGGAGAATTAAAAAGTTTACCCCGAAGAACATTCTTTAAGTTTAAAAATAACTTTATCACTGGGTCTAGGTCTGGGCTGTACGAAAGATAAAAAAACAATGAGGTATCTGTATTAAGAACATTTAAGCAAGTCTCGTTTAAATCTTTATTACAATCAGATTTAGAGTCATTAAGACTCTCAGAAGGTCTTTCATCGTTTGTCATCGTTCTAATTGGTTTTCTTATTTCTGTTTTTAATCATTATTATTCGAACAATTTTTTCTAAATTATTTTTTAAAA
Organism: Girardia tigrina; assembly: GCA_001938485.1. Classification (NCBI taxonomy): domain Eukaryota; kingdom Metazoa; phylum Platyhelminthes; order Tricladida; family Dugesiidae; genus Girardia; species Girardia tigrina. Next base: position 27,080 of record MQRK01247877.1, read on the forward strand.
TATTTAACCTCTAAAAAATATTAATTAAAAATATTAATTTTTACCATTTTTCAATAAATCCCAAAATAATAAAAATGACATCAAATTATTAAAAAT
>MQRK01247877.1:41009-64201 GCA_001938485.1 Girardia tigrina
TGAATAGTTTTTATTATATTTTACATACTCTGAGTATGTACAGTCTGCTGCTGTCTGTCTGGGTAGCCAATGAAAATGATTTGATGTTTGGCTAGTAGCTGTAACAGCCATTATAGCATTTTTTATTCAACTGTCGAAAATCAACACATACTCGAATGTCCTTTTTCTCTTTTTTCCATACACAAACCAGAGGAAAGTTCCATGGAGAACTATACTTTTCAATTATACCGTTTTCTTCAAAATTTTTAATAAAGTCATCTAGTTTTTCTTCTAAATGTTGCGGCTGTCATTAAGGCTTCCCTTAGACTGGTTCTCCACGAGTTTCTATTTTGTGTTTGGCCAAGAATGTTTTCCCAACATCCCACTTGTCCGCCATGAATATTGATTTATATTCTGTTAATAGTCTCATTAGTTGGTTGTCAACTTTGGTGTTATATATTTCTTAAATTCTCTTTAGTCTGTCGTCATTCGTAGGACTATCTTTAATCATTCATATCTCACTTGAATCTATAGTTTAGTTCTTTAGTTTTTTTTCAAATTTGTCTAAAAAGTAAACTCCTGCTATCATTTCTGGATTGAGTTCTTTGACATCATAAAACTGTATGAGCCTCCCTCGACTGTTACGGATAACTGTGTATTACAAATAATACTCAGCTTTGGCGCACAGAGTTGTGAATCATAGACTCTGTATCGGGTAGAAACCATTTGACAAATACAAACTTTTCTGATCCTCTCACACGGCGTCAGATGCAAGAGTGTGAGCTTTCAATGCACGGGTATGTTTCGGTTTCCCTCTGAGAAATGACCAATCTTGTTCCTTCGTTCCGTGATTCTGGAGACTTCTAGCAGTATAAACGCACTTAGTGCAATGGTGAAATGAATAACGACATTATTAACGAAACATCCGTTATATTTTGCAGCCGAAAATTTAGCACTAAACTAGGGATTACTCTTGAACAATCCTCATCAGTTACACCGACAGAAACTGGCATATTATGTCCCGCGTTCAAGTTCAAAGGTCCAGTACGTCTTTTGAGCGGAAATTAATCGGTTTGACCGAACTTTTGCCAGTTTTAAGGAAAATAGATAAATTAAATTAAATATATAATTAATAAATTAACTTAAATAAATAATTAAAAAGTAAAATTAAAATTAATAACTTAAATAATAAAATAAAATAAGTAAAAAGAAAGGAAAAATTAAATAAATAATTAAATTAACGAGTAAGATAAATAAATTAAATGATTTTATAGCTTTTTTGTAAATTTTAATTGTATGTTTGGCAATCGTGTGTTTGGTGTTGGATTTTGAATTCGGTGAATTGAAATAACCAGAGATTCAAAATGTTTGTTTAAATAAAATAAATAAAAGATTCTTGTATACGTTGTCATGTCACAATTTCAAAAAAAGTGTGTTCAAGTTTTTGAATAGAAATAAAATTTGTTAAAAACGATCTCGATTTCTTTTAAATCGTGTTTTTCTATAATATTAAAAAAAATGGGTAAAATTTTTGTTCTCATCGAAAAAGCACTCGGTTATGCTTTATTAATCGCTAAAATTGCAAATCGACCGACAATTTACTTGATTTATTAAAAGAACGAAATCTAAAAAGACTCGTCACAGAAATCGAATTAGTGAATTTCCATCAATTTGTATCGATGGATAACGCGACGAAAGGTTGTGCAAACATCACCAACGAAATCGTATCAGACGATTTACACGAATTGTTGGTCAGCAGTTTCAGCAAAAAAAGTTTAATATAGAGACAAGGTTTCCATCTAGTCTTTCTATTTCTTTTCAAAAAAACTATAATTTTTTGAACTCCTTCAATTATTCCATTTAATTTAACAATTCCAAAATTTATAAGTGTCGAATCATTTGCACAATGAATGCGTTTACTCGTCTTTTTATAGGAACATCTTTCATACCCTTAAGTATATATGCTTTAACAACCTTTAGTTTGGCATCGGTATCCAAAAGACATTCAACATTCATATTTTTTTATAAGACTCAATACTTGGTCTTCCATTCAATTAGTCATATCTAATATGAAGCTTTGATATTTCAAACTTTTCTTCTTTTTTCAACTTTTTTGTTTCTATCTTTATCTATCATATCAAATCTGTCTGTGTCAAATTCTTCTTTCCAACTTTCTAATTCACAAACTTCGAGAGGGGTATCTTCCAAAACACAAGCACACATACAGTCAAACATACTGTAGTACTCCTTACTTCGGAGTCTTCTATTTATTTATATTATATTAATGCATATTAATAATGTATATATGTTATCTTTATTATGTAAATAATACTATCATTTATTATTATATTATTTAATTATTTAGTTAATATATTATGTTTTTATTTATATTTTATTATTTGATTATTACATACTATCTAAATAGTATGTTTAATTATTTTACCATCACGATTATTAAAATCTATAAGTTAAAAAATTGTATCAAATTATCGATCGCAAAAATTTTTATGAATAATCGCGAACTATCTGAACTAACGTCAATTCATACCAGATTGAAGAATTACTTTTTAATCGAACTACAAACTACTTCAGATCGTCGAATTTATTTTGTTCTGAACATCAATTCCATATCAGTTCGAAGAAGTATTTTCAGTTACGAATTTCAGTCTTCCATCAAATCAGTGAATTTATTTCGGTACCGAAAATCGTTTCTACATCAGATTTTCAATTCCAATCATTTATTTACGAAGTCCTAGCGTCTAATAGTCTATCAAAATCGATTCAAAAAAATTAATTTTCTGTTTTGGATCATTTATCCTATAATATGTTTTCTTATTCCTGTCATTGTGATTATTATTTGACTTCTTTCATCTTCAGTCATTCATCTTAGTATATGTCTTATTCAATTGTGATTTATAATGTTTAAATGGTTTGATCGATTTTTATTATATGTTGAAACAAAATAAAGTTATACACCACTAAAAAAAGATTTTATTTTTATAGTATAAAAGTGTACCACCGGTTATAGTCTTACACTTGTCCTACTTAGCTAATTACCATTGGTTCATTTTTATCACATACCATTACATACACAATCACAAACACAAACATTTTTAGTTTTTAAGGAAGCTCACTGATCCCCTCTCCTTGTGATCGTGCATCCTTGTTTCCCTGGCCTTTGTCATATACTTGTATATTATCTGTAAAAATTCTTTGCCTCGATTTACCTTCATTTGATCATGTTTCTTCGTATTTGTTGTAATCGTTGCAATCATGCATTTCTGCAATATGATATCTTCGATTTTGAGGTCTCTGTTGATTTCGCGAGTTATTTGTTCTTAGATTATTCATTTTTCTGGCGACTTGGTCTCTTTTGTTAGATAGAAAGGGCCAAGAAGGTTTATTGACCGATTGTACTAACAAAGGAGATTTTATAAAATAAAGTCTCCGCTCAAATCTCTGGATTTTTAAATCAGTAACGGATTAAATCGATTATTTGTGAATCAGTTAAATCAATTAATTATATAAAATTTAATTAATTAAATCAAAATCAATTGACAACACAAGATTGGTAAAAATATTTTTTATTAAAAATATTTATAAAAATATACACAATTACAATTATTTCAATAAAATATCCTTTTGTTACTTGTGGATATTATGTGGCTGGGAAACACCGTTCATCAGCCTCAGTATATTGAAGACGTGTAAATAGCAATTATTATTTTAATATATTATAGATTACCGTTATAGAAATTAAATATTAAAATTTTGATATAATAACTCAATTATTATAAACTTAAAACTCTAACCAAGATGTAATTTAAAAATCCTCTAATACGCCAACATCAATCCGAAAATGATTAATTTGGAAATTTATTCCCAATCCAATAATAATTCTATAACTGGGCGAACAATTTACAACGACCAATTCAGGAAATTTGTCAACAATTCAATAATAATTATATAACTTCTTGCGAGCAATTAGGCAACGACCAATTGGAAAATTTATCAACAATTCGCTAAACGATGCGTCAACAATCGTTTGGAAATTTATCACCAATATAATCTGGAGAACACTTCAATGAAAATTTTAAACTAGGACTCTAGGTACGTCTATTCAATTCGTTCCTATTTACCTGTAATAGTTTTTTTAAGATTTTTCAAAAAACACGTTCTATAATTAACTTTACTTGTAATAGTTTTTTAAGATTATACGTCAGCTAACACTGGCTAGCGCCTTATATAACTGTACGTAGCGTATCCTACGTTCTTAAAATAATAAGAAACATAAAAATAATAAGAAATACTAAGATAATAACAATAAGAAACGTGTAGGTGAATAACAACAAGAGAAGATGTATGTACCCTACACAAGATATTGAAAAAGACTTAGGTGCTAGATTGATACTAATTTTATGTTAATAATTGTAATAACATAAAATTGTAATAATTATAATAACATCGTATTATATAAAATATTTATTTACTAAATAAAATGAATAATTACAAAATAACCAATAAAATAGATTAGAAGAACAACAATTAAACAACTTAAATAAAAACAATAACAATTTATATTTACAACCACAACACTTTCTTTAAATATATCCTTTTCATGTAGTATTGTGTCCTGATATGGGCCATTTCTGTTGCAATAAGAACACTTTATATTTGGACAATTTCTTCTTATGTGTCCTTCTTCGTGGCATGCCGAGCATTTTACAACTTTGAAATAGTTGCTCTAAGGACAATCCACTTGTAATGTTAATAAAAATATTGAAAGTTATATTAATGTTTTTAATAATGGAAAATGAGAAAATGTGTTGTGAAATTTGTTTAATTTTTCTATTTAATCTCTTTTAAAGTAATAATGTCATCTTGGAAGTGTGATTATCTTTGAATGAATGTCATGGTTATGTTTGTGTGTGTATGAATTGAAGACGTGGTGAATGTTGTAATTACTGTTGTGTATGTGTGGTTCGTGAGTGTTGCAGCGGTTGTCCTCAACTACCTCAGCTGCTACTCATATGAGGAATGGCTATTGTTTTTTTTGCTGATTTTTAGTTTTTTTAGGTGCTGCGCTCTGGCGCATTCCTTAACGTCATCTCCGTACAGAGCGTACCAAATGCACACGTCTGTCATTTGCATGTTAGTTGTGTCGCAGGAATAGGTGCATCCAAGCTGACATTTCTTGGCTTTCTTGCCGAATCTTCGATGAGAGAAACACAGTGTGCTGCTCCTTCCAGGGGGCGAGGACGATGTGTCCTCTTGATTTCGGGCGTTTATAGTCCTGTCTGAAACTTCTTGCAGTATGCGGATTGAGCAATTGTTTTGTGAGTCCAGAGGGGTCCCGTCGATGGCGGTTAAGCTTGACTTCTGGGTGGCTATCTGTTTGGATAGAAGGGTGAACTCCGCATCATGTGGATTCTTCTGTGTGCTCGGACTTGGTATTCAATGGTCGTTGCTGGCATTAGACTTCATCGGGTAGCTTTAACTCCTGTGGTGTGCGAGAATGTCAGTGATCTTTGCGGTAATTCTGGTGAGCTCCTCAAGCGGCAGATTTACAGAGGGGGTCAGTATTGTCCACTGTGTGTCTAGAAGTGTTTGGAGGAAGAGCTTCCGCAACATTCACTGATCGCCATCATCATTGACCAGCGCCGGATTGAGCGCGTGTAGCTTGGTGGTCATATTGGTGAGAAATTCTGTAGGTCTCATATCTCCCATAGGCTGAATCCTGAAGAACTGATTGATGTGTTGATCGAAGGTCTGGGAGTGTGCCTTCATTAATTCTTTGCACAACTGATCGTAGGGTCGGGTATGTTACATAATGGCTGAAAGTTCCTTGTTTATCGCCCGCAATTGATCCCCCGGTAGTGCGAACACGAGATGATGGAACCGCGTGTGTTGGTTCTTCACAGTTTTCAGTCGGAACTCCATCAGTCCCAGCCAGGTTCGAGGGGACCCGTTGTCGTCTAGAAAAAAGTGGGAAGTCGGTAAAGCCATCGAGTGCACTGCGATTAGCTCCTGCAGCTGCGGTATACCGGTTTCCGAGAAGAATTCAGGTGCATCATCGGGATCCCAATTTCCTAAAAGTGCCACATGGCATGTGATTGTGGTGTCGGTCACAATCATGTACTGTCTAAAGGGAGATTAGACCACAAAGGTTTGAACGCGTTATATAATGTGAGGTGTAATGATGAGGGTTCTCATAAGATCGGCGACTTGTTACTCAGTGTGAGTGTGGATTTCCCCGTTAGTAGTGATTGTTATTGTGCTTTGTGACTGTATTGGTGTATCAGAATTGTGGAATGAGTCGTGCGTGTGGATGTTATTATGAAGTAATTTGTGAAAATTAGTGTGTCTTTTGTGGTGAATGATCATGTTTTTTGTTCTAAATGTGCAGTGAATGTTCAATGAGTGGTGTGTGCAAAAACTGCATATCAAAAAATAATCGTATCTGCTTACTCAAATAGAATGCAGCGATCCCACTTCTGACACCATTATGGCGCTGGCCTCCGAATCGGGCTGTAAAGGCCAGCATCCGTTTCTCGTGCTGGAAGTATCGGCCAGTTCTATGTCGACTGGCTTTCGATCGGATCCGAGTGGATATCAGTCATGAGTCTGACTAGACAGTAGTCATGGGCCCGACTCGCCGCGGCTTCCCGTACCGCGGTACTGTCTCATAGACCAGTATCGCTCGAAGCGGCATATAATCCCGTCAACTCATCGAACCACGACCCGGATGTTGCATTGATGTGGTCGCGGAGTTACGCCGAGATGAGGCGGTGGGGTGTTTGGTGCGGCCGGTCGTGTCTAAGCGGTACAGCTCGCTTTCATTTTTGTATTTATTTCAAAATTTTCGTGAAAAAAAAGAATAAAACAAAACTTATTTATTTGGGAATTTAGATCTGTGTGCAACTCAACACTGTTACACCATATTAAATTAGCTAGTTCGATAAAAGAAATTTTTTTGTTAAAATTTTTATAAGCACCATCCCACTAAAAATTTAAAAAATAATTACTATATTAATTTTTATATATTTTATCAATTTTTTATTACAAATAATTTAAATTTATTATTTTCACAAAGTATTATGAAAAACTAAAACGAATCAATATTATGAATTGCAATACAATATATAATTTTACGATCAACAAGTTTATAAATAATCAATTAATTATTTTTTTTATCTTATTTTACATTGTTAAAATAAATTTAATTAGAAGCCACGAAACAATAAAGTTAATAAATAGTTATTCACATGGTAATTGAATGAATTTATAACTTAAAACTTTACACATGAAAATCAAATTATTTAATTTTATTTAAACTTTATAAATATTTCTTAAAAACAATACCCATTATGATCACTTTTCAAGGAGTCCGGAATGTCCAGTTAGATTCAACCAAAAGTTTTACGTATCGTAACAAAATGCCATAACGAGCATCCAGTAAAGTAAATAATGTAAATCTTAAAAATATAATAAATAATTACAAAATTATTTTTTTTTCAATATTGTATCAAATTTTTATTACAATAAATTTTTATTTAAAATGTACACAAAATTTATCACCACGTAACGCCAAGAAACAATAAACTTGATAAATATTCAAAATTACATCAAAATAAATAATTTTGTTTTACTTTATCAGTTTCTTAAATCACCAATCGAATAATTTGAATTTGTATTAACCAGTAACTATTTAATCAGAATTTGATAATTTAAAATTAAGAAATCTCCGAATAATTATTGATGAACACGACTTCCAATCCTCTGATTCATGCATTGGAAGTCGATCCGAAATTACGATCAAAAGAAGTATTTTTTGATTGGGAAAAGTTTTTTTCTATTTTATTACACAACTTTTTTTTCTTCAATAAAGAATTATGAAATTATTATTCAATATTTAATGCAAATATCGGAATTGAAGAATTGCAACAGTGAGGATTACAATTTTTGCGCTCATAATGTTCAATTTAGGACTTATAAACGAAACAATGTTATTTATCGGTAAATAATTTTTATTTGTATTACTCTTGCATTTTTCTCTATTATTGATTGAATTTTTACGATTTTTTTAATATTATTTTTGTTTTATTATAATATAATTTTAGATATTTTATATTATTTTTTAAAAAAATTCTTAATTTTTTAAAATAATAATTTTTGAATTTTTAAAAATTTTAAAAATAATTTTTAATATTTTTTTGTAGTTTTCAAATAATTTTTAGATATTTTTTAATATTCTTACATTTTTTATAATTGATTGAAATTTGACGATTTTCAAATATTTTTTGATATTTGTTTTTGTTTTTCTATCATTTATTTATAGATATTTTTTATTATTTTTTATAATTTCTTAAATTTTTTAATTATCTTTTAAAAATAAGTTTCGATATTTTTTGATTTTTTTAATATTTTTTAAAAATTTTTTTATTAAATTTTATTATAATTTTAAAGATGTTTTTTAATGTTTTGCATTTTTTTATTATTGATATTTTTTAGTATTTTTTTTAATGATCTTTTAGAAATTATTTTTGATATTTTTTAATTTTATTAGATAGTTTTAATTCTTTTTTATAACTTAAAATTTTAATGATCTTTTTAATCTATTTTTGATATTTTAAAAAATTTTATGATTTTCTATAATTTGACCTTTTTTTGTTGATAATTTTTACTATTAAATCGTCAAGTATGAGAAATTAGTTTAATTTCTGAAATTCGCTTCATTCGGTAATTTATTTTATGGGTCGAATTAAAAATAATAAATATTTGTTATAACCGAAAATTATTTAAGATTTAATATTGTTTAAAAAAAATTGATGAAAGATTATAAAAGATTCTATAAAATTAAAAAAATTATTTCAGATTTAATTTTGTTTAAACATTGATTAACCCTTTCCAGCCCAAATTATTATTTAAGCAAAATATTGGATCATTGAATATCCGTTACAATGTTGATTTAAATTGCTAAGAAACAAGTGAGAATCGCGCTTTTGTGCATTCTAATGTATGCAGTGACATCTGTGAGGAATATTTTTGAATGGTGTTTATTGTGTGTTGTTCGGTATGTTGTTTTAGGATTGTGTTTCTCCCACCCAGATGGAAGATTGATATCTTAAATATTTTAAAACGTCGAGTTGTTTAATCAATTATTAAAAGTTAAATAATCACTTTAAAATTAAACTAATACAGTGAAAGCCGCTTAATAGGACCACATTCTGTGGGACCGAATCAATTCCTATGTTTCGAATATTAAAGCAGCCGCTTAATAGGACCAGTAAAAGTCGGTTAATGGGACCACTCACGAAACTGTTCTACCCTTCAAACAACATGAAAGTCATGAAAAACGTGTTTTTAGCGTAGGTCATACACCCACCCCAATCAACATACACATACACACGTAACAAAGAAGCAGGTCTTGACTGAATTTTAAGTTTAAACCGTAAAATCCAGTACAGTACAGTATTACAAGTGTGAATACCCAAAGGCTGAATGCAACCATGACAACTTCATTCATTTTAAAATACAATAAAGTAGTACAGAACTGTATCGCCCAATACTGTACATAGTTGAAGCGTTTAACGTACTGTTTATACGAAGAGTGTGTACTTCAGAGCTCTCAAACTGTTTAGACCATCGCAATCGGTAAGCAATGTAAGCAATGTAAGCAGTTTTAAACCCATGGCGACATTTAAAAACGCGCAAAATGTTGTAGCAACTCGAAAAGTGTACTTTGTCAAAAAATAACACCATTTAGCTTAATGGTGCCAGTCGGTTAATAGGACCAGTTGGGCTTGGGACAAATGTGGTCCTATTAAGCGGCTTACACTATATTTCATAAATAATATTTTAATAATAATTTCTTAAAATAAATAAAAATTATTTTAAATTTCCATTATAAATAATTTTTGTAATAATTAAATTATAATTTAAAGTATAAATTATTTTTGTAATGATTAAATTGTATTTTAAATTTGTTTGAATAATAAGATGTTAAATAATATTATTAAAGATTATCAATCAAGAACGATGACGAGCTACGCAAGTTTTACGGAGAATTGTTGTAGTGATAATTCAAATTGTGATAATAATAAATGTAAAGGAAACTCAATCAATGTTCTTAATATCATCTATTAGACTTTTTAGAAACTATTACTATTTGTAAAATTTAAATTGGGTAAAAGAGATAACTGTAATTTAATTTTTCAAATATGTTTCCATATGGTAACAATGGGCTGGAAAGGGTTATGAAAAGATTTATGAAAGATTTCATGAAAAAGGTTATGAAAGATTTTCTAAAATTTCTATCACAAAAACAACATGTTATCACAAATGCAACTTAATGAAGTAAAGAATTACGATTTGGTTATCAACCATAAAAAACCAAAAATAAAAAAAATTGAAAAAATAAAAATTTTAATTTAACAAAAAAATTAAAAAATCAAAAATAATAAATTAAATTATTATATTTAAAATTTAATATTGTGTGAAAAGTATTTTTGTTAGTGTGAGGAATATGCGGTGTGTAATTGTTTTTTGTAGTGTTTGCATGTTTAAATGTTGTGTGTTGATTTGGGATTGTGTCTATCCTAATCAGATGAATGATTAATATTTTAATTCTTATAATCTGAAACTAATTTATTTAAATTTAGATTTAATATTCATTTAATATTTAATATTATTGCAACTTTTAAATAATTTTATTGATTTTATTTTTGTAAATTTTTAAATAATTAAAATCAAATTAATGTTTAAAAATGATTATAAAAATATTTTATTTCAGCCAATAAAATTTAAATTAAATATTTTTGAATTAAATAATCTTCTCAAGTACAGTTCAGATTATAATGGGAGATATTGAAAATTGAGTGATGGATTTAAGTGAGAGCAATACTATTGATTGTCATAAAGATGATAAGAAATGTTAATTTAATAAATGTTCTGTCAAATGTGTGAGTTCTCTTAACAGTTAGGAAAAGTTTTTTTTCTATTTTATTACACAACACTTTATTTATTATAAATATCGAAATCGAAGGATTGCAACAGTGATCATTACAATTTTTGCGCTCATATTGTTTAATTTAATTCTAAACGAAACAATGTATTTTTTTATTATATTTTGAAATTTTACTTTTTTTAAAAATAATTTTTGTTATTTTTTGTATTTTTAAAACGATTTTATAGATATTCTTTTATAATGATTTTTAGAATTTTTTAAATATTTTTTACGATTTTTATAATATTTTTTATATTTTTGTTTTATTTTTCTTAATTTTTATTCTGTGATCCTCTCTACTTGGAATTTAATCTTCTTTCTTGCTTGGGAAGACTGGAATTGGTAATTATTTGTATTTTTAAATAATTTTATAGATTTTTTTTTATGATTTTTAATAATTTTGTTTTTAATTTTTCTTATGTTTAACGTTTTTTTTATAATTTTATAATTTTTTTGATAATTTTTCTTTATGATTTTTTCATATTTTTGTGCTCTACTCTGCTTGCAATCTTGACTATCATATTGATCGACACAATTAATAAATAAATATTATTTAACCTTATTACAATCTAAGCAATTTTCGTTTCAGAAGATGTTTTAAACAATCTTTTTTTAATTTATTTTTTATTATTTATTTATTTATATTATACAGATAATATTTTGGTTTTTGAAAAAAAACTTCACAGATTCAACATCACTGAATCTTTTGATATAATTTCACCTGGAAAATGTGAATAAAACGGTTTCCTAAAACTTATCTCTTAATTTATCATAAAAATACAAAATTTCAACAATCAAAATAACATTTTGGATATATAGTTATTCAAAACGTAACTGCTTAGTTTAAAATATAGAAAATAAGGAAAAATAAGAATTATATTTAATTAAAAAATTAAAATTTTAATAAATAAAAACAATAAAAATATATAAAACAAACATTTGTTTTAATTTTTAATTTTATTTCAATTTTTTTGAATTTCATAATTTAACTAAATTTAATTTAGGCACAATTTTATTATTTAAACATACAACTTTTCTAATTATCTAAAAAAAGTTAGTATTTTTTCAATATAATATTAAAAAAATAATTATATTTTAATTATCAATAGATTAATTTATTAAAAATAAAAATTGATAACCTTGAAACAAATTTAAGATATAATATTTCTACAAATACAAAAATAGTTTAATCTTGATTTACAAATGTAAAATAAAACATTTAATTAAAAATTTTATCATAAAACAACAATTTTTTTCAGTTAGATAAAATATTATCTCGATTTCTACTGTCTTGGTTTTTGTGATGAAATATATAAATATCTACTGTTTGTTCATGCAGTGAAACTTTATCAAAATATTTGAGACGTATTTTTTCTTTGATAACACTTTATCACAATTCAACAATTATTTACAAAAAATATTCGCGATGAAAATTTACCAAAAATATGCGTTATATTCTGCTGGTTTTTTCACATTCAAATATTTTCAAATAAACGGAAAAATGATTTAAATTTGCTGAGAAAATAAGCACAACAAAAACAATAATAAATGAAAATTAAATTACTATTTTAAAATAAGAACCCAATAAAATTATTAATTAAATTAAATAATCGTTCTTGATTGATTAAATTAATATCTTTTCAAAACTAATTATTCAAACAAATTTTTGCATTATTTTTTAATATTGAAATTATTTATAAATTTTTATACCCACCATTTTATCATTTTTATTATAACTTAAAGAATTTATAACTATTAAGAATTTAATATATTTATGAATTTTCTATTTATGTTTTAAACAGGTCCCAATAAAATAATTTTATATATTTACAATTTTTATGCTTATGCTTTAATAAATATTTACTGTATAAATTTCAATCAAAATATTAAATTATTATAACATTTATAATTACGGTCTAAAAAGATATTACATAAATTACATAGATATTAAAAATTTGAAAATATCTATCTTCCATCTGAGTAGAATCAACATATTAAATTCAACATATAATTTACGCCATAAAAATATTCTTCACAATATTAATTTTTAGAAAAGCTATTAAATTATTCAAATTTTTCAAATCTTTTTTTATCGAAAATAGGAAAACCCTGTTTTAAATCGAATATTGATAACCTTTATTAAAAGAGACTGTTCCACAAGCAATCTCAAAATTCTTTTTATCCACACTCATTGTGAGGAATATTTTTGAATGGCGTTTATTGTATGTTGCTTGGTATGTCGTTTTAGAATTGTGATTCTCTCATGCAGAGGGAAGATTGATATTTTAAATGTGCTAAAACGTCGGATTATTTGGTTAATTTAAAAATGTAAATAAATGTAAATTTATGAGAAAGAATTAAACCTTTAAAACTCGATTTTATTTTTTCTTATTAATAAAAAAAGTAAAAGCACGAGGCTTATCCACCACATGTCATGTGGTGTTTTCTGATCGAACCGTATCTGATCTCTTATTTCAAGGAACAAGATAGCTGCCTCAACCATTTGATGGAAAAGCCATCCACACACGGTAACCTTTATGATATCACACACGCTTTTCCGGTTGATCTTAGACTAGAGGGACAGATGGCTCATTGACGGAGTATCACTTAATGCGATTTCGGGCGGTGAAGTCCGGTGGTGTTCAATTGCCGCGGTCTACAGTCGACCCAGCGAATACTGCGCTGAACGGTTACTCTTCTTTCACCACAGAAAGTTTTGCGGTGAATTTTTCTAGAGGCAATTAGAGTTTTGATATCAATAAATGTGTTGAAAATCCAATTAGTGTTTTTAAGACTAATAATTCTTCATGTGAGAACAAGTAACAATTCTAATACTTTACATACACAATCATCGGTAAAGTTGAACGCAATCACTCTAATCAAGTATTGATTATATTATCGTCTACTTTATTCTACAAAACATATTTGTTCATTAATTATTTAGTGCATTTTTATTTTCTAGTATAGGAATTTAAAATGTATTAAATATATTTGCAGTCATTTTTCATAAAACATCTATTTTTAAAAGGACTACATTCTTTGTGGATTGAATTAGATTTGAAATAATTGCCATGGTTTAAAAGATGAACCCATTACATGTAATGAGTCCTACATTTTAAAATCTGGCAGGAAATCTGAATTCTTAGTAAAAACATGAATAACGGATAAATTACTTTTGTTTTTCATTCTAATGATATTTCATTTGATTTATACTAACTGGATCGTAATGGACAAAAGTGATGTTAGTCATTCGATTTGTCTATGTATTTCATTGTCATCCAAAAGAAGTGAAAATAAGAAATAATATTTCGAAATTTTTATAGTAATTAATCTTCTAATATCCATGACATTCTAAAAACATGTAACCTCTATTGAATTTTTGCAACTGGAAGGTACTACCCCTGCTAAGTCTCTTACTTTGAAATAAATAAATGAATTATTTTGTATTGCCTCTACAAAATATTTAGTTCAAATTAAATATAAAAATGACTTTTACACAAAAATATACTTCTAAATCTTAGAAACTTTAATGAAATGGTTTAAGTGGATTGAATTAAACTCTTATTTTAAACTACAAACTTTGCTTTTACTAATCAATTTTTTTAAATCTTTGAATCTCTCCATATGCTCTGATTTTTTTCTGTTCATACAATTTAAAATATTGGCAAGACAGCATACAATGTATGCTTTAATGTCGTAATATAATTATTTTAAGAATGTTTTAACATAAAGTTAAAAATAAAAATAACTATAGAAATAAAAATAGATAAAATAATAACATTAATAACTTTTTTTTACAGATTAAAATAAACTTTGACGTAAAATATCTGAATATTTTCAAGGCAATTTATGAGACAATTTATTCATTAAACCAGCCTGTGTTATATTTGCTTGAGTATTGTAAAACTGCCCTCTAAATTTCTTAGAAAGATTACTCAAATTATTGTCATTGTAATTTCCATATCTGTATTATATTGTATTGTGTTGTATTGTATTGTAGTGTAGTGTATTGTATTGTATTGTATTGTATTGTATTGTATTGTATTGTATTGTATCTGTTTATTGATAACCACTGCTATGGAAGCTGTAAAAAACGGTACTTTAGTTAAATATAATTTAATAAAAGGTAGTTTTATTCTTAACTAAGAGTCTTTTCTGTTGATCGAGAGTTAGGATCATTTAAAATATCGATTTCATTTTCTTCATGGTTAGATTTTTTTCCTTCATACTTTAATAAATAATTTTGTTTCATTTAAATTTGATTTAGAAACGAGAAGTTTCGTACCATAGGGGAATATAAATTTCAGATATTTTTCATTGTTTTTTGATTTTCTTTGACAGAAAATAATAAAATAATAAAATATGCATTTAAATAGGGACATGTTAATGTTTTGTGTTTGAATGTAGTTGATTTAAGGTTGTCTCTTCTACTCAGATAGATGATTAATATTTTAATTCTTATTATCTAAAACTGATTTAATTCAAATTTAAATTTAATGTTTGACTTTATTTTTAATTAATTATGATTGTTATTTTTTAAATGATTTTTCTAATTTCATTTTTAAATTTATAAATCAAATTAATATTATAAAATAATATTAGTAATTTTAATTTTAACCAATAAAATTTGTAGTAAATATTTTTCAAAGAACATGTCGGTTCAAATTAGTTCAGATTTTGGGATTAAGATTATTAATCTTTTGATCAACAAATATAGCAAATAAAGCATTACTACTGATGGTCACAAAGATGATCCAAATTGTAATTGTAAATGTTGTAATCAATGTGTGAGTTCTCTTAACACTTATTAAAATTTAAAAACTTAGAAAAAATATTGTGAATTAGAAAACTGCAATAAGTTCGATAAACAAAATTTATTCTTTCGCCAAGTTACAGCTATTAATTAAGTTCATAAATACGGTTATCATTTTTTCTCAACATTCAAAAATACATAGGAAAATATTATTGGACAATTACCATATTATGTATTAGTAAAATGTTACTGTTTTAAAACAGGAAAACAGGAAAAGTATTATTGTTATTTTAAATATTGCAGTAACACCAATATCATTTTATTCGTAACACTAAAATTATATATATTTTTTTGGATACCTGACAATATCAATTCCTTTTGTAAAATACTTTATAGTAAATAAAGCAAAATTTGATTATTATATATACATAAATATAGTAATCTATCTTTAGGAGGCTTATTTCATATTTATCCAGTATGTTTAGATTATATGGTTCTTTTACAAATCTACTTTAAGACTGAATTTACTAGCTCCTTTTATTTTTTATTATCACCTTGTATTTTTATTCTATTTTTCCTAATCTCCCATAAACTATTCAATCACTAAGCAACAATTTATTAGTATTTATTAGAAAGTATTGTATCAAAATATTATTCTTATGAGCAATGAGAATGCTGTTTTCATATTTATTTCATTGGTCTCACAATTTATATATTTTATATTTAATACACGAATTTCTTACTGTTATTTCAGATACCCTTAAAATTTTATCATTTTCACAAAATGATATAAACTATTTTTAAATATAAATATATATTTCTACAAAAATTTTTTTAATTCGATTAAATAACAGCAAAAGTAAGAAAGCAACAATGTATGAATGTCAAAAAGAAATCATAAAGGAAAATGACCATTGCGATTTTTAGAATAATTAAGAATACTTTTAATAAAGTTAGGCATTTAAAACCAAGGGAAAATTATATTTGTTCCCATAATGTATTATATTTCCATCCACTGCTTCCAATTATTTTACCAAATCTAAATTTTGTTGAAATATAAGTATTGGGTTCGGATTCAAAAGTTAAACTCATGACATTATAAATATAAATAAATAAATTATTATAAATAAAAATATTATAAATAAAAATGGATATAAATATAAATATCGTTATTTCATTTATTAAGAATTTAAATTTTATTCTTTTTTTATTAAAATTTTGTCACAAAAATTTTGCAGCATCTTTTATTAAATTTCCATTTTAGTATACATTTAAATTTAAACGTTTCTCAATTGCATTTCCCCATTCTATAAAATAACATTTTCATTTAGTTTTAATAATCGTTTAAAAATTACTTTTAGATTTGATAAAATAACGTTTTAAAAATAAATATTAAAATCGCAATTTTTGTTTAATTTAACAAGTTTTAACTTAACCTTTTTTGGATAAAATAGAATAATATTATCAATAATAATTACGTTTTTAGTTCAATTAAGCAACTTTTAAATTACCTTTCCATTTCGGTGAAAATACACTTTTAAAATAAGTTATATTTCTTACAAGATTGAAAATTATATTTTCAGTTGTTTTTATTTAATCATTTTTTTATGCAAGTTATATTTGCATTTTTTCTTAAAGCAATTATATTTTAATTTAAAATTTATGAATTAATACCATTTTTGATTTGTTTTATATTTACATAAAAGTTACAAAATAATTTTCTAGTTTATTTATTATTTTTACATATTGAATTTTACGTTTCATATAGAATTACAATTTACATTATGTTAAAAATTAAAGATTGGTTTTATATAAATTACTTTTTTACGCAATTTTATAAAAATCTAATTTTAACATAATCTATAAATCTATTTTTCGAAATGTAATTATCTAATTATTAAATTGATTAGATTTTAAATTCGAAAATTTCATGAACTCAAAAAAGCTCTTAAAAATAAGCAAGTTGATCTATATATTTTCATAGATAAATCAAAGAATACTAATTGCTTTTTATCATTTGCTAGTACTTTTCATTTAATATTTGTGATTTACAAGTAAAGGTTTTATATTTCTTCTTAAAATTAAACTGTCATTCTCGACATGCTTTCATACCAATTCATACAGAAGACAAATACCATTTTGAAAATGTTATATAAATATAAAAACGGATATGACATCAACATTATCTGTAGAAGAATGAAACTATCAAACCAAAGAAGCAAAACAGTAAAAAGAAAATTTTTTGTTAGGTTTTAGGATGGGTGTGTTGAAACATATTTTCTAAATCATAGTTATAGCCATAAACTGACAGTCTTCAAAGTGCAACTACTAAACACCTTATGTATATTATTTTATTTATACTGTATATCCTTATACAATAAACTCACATGACACAGTCAAAAACTTACAGATTAATTAGTGTAATTATAATTGTTCTTTTGCATTAAACTAATATATTTAATAATAATCCTATTTTAACAAGTTTTTAAAACATTTTTATTTATTTTGTCCTTGAGTTATTTTTTGATTTTTTATTTTTATCTATAATTATGCTTTTTTTAGTCAAAGAGGATAGACATAAAGTTAAAATTAGATTAATTTCTTCTTACAGTAAAGTTGTTTGCGTCGTAGTCAAATTAGATCAGATTCCAGCATGATTTGATATTCAAAATAAACAGTTCCGTTTGATATTTCTTCCATCATTTACTTTCAATTGTAAAAAATTGTAAAAAATTCTTTATTGTTTATTATTTAAACTAAATTGAAGGAAAAATGCTTCTAAAATAACATTTCAATTAAAATTTGCATTAATTATCATGAAATATTAATAATTAATCAGTTTTTATGACATTTACTGTAATATAAAATCAAGAAGAACGTACTGAATGAAATTTTAGTAAAGAAAGAAAATTAGGTACTTTTATTTTTTCTAACAACTCTTTCAAAAGAAACTAATTTTTCAATTTACAAGCAAATAATATTTTAATTCCTAAAAATAATTTCTAAAAATAAAACAATTGATTTTTCTTTGATTAAGCGTAATAAAGAATAATAAAATAAATATAAAATAAAATATTATTTATTGTGTTGAATAACAATAAAAATCCTCAAACACGTAGTTATAAATTTAAGTTTCTTAATATTTTTTTTCAAGACAAGTTTTTTTTAAATATGGTCTGATAAATATTTTTGATATTTTTATATTTTTTTTTGTAAAAAAATCTATTTTGTAAAAAAATCTATTTTGTAAATTTAAAAAAAGTAAAATTACAATTATAAAAAGCTATTAAAATATATTTTTTTGTATTTCTGATTTAATAATTAACAATTAATTTTTATCAAAAGCATTTCATATACTTCCAAAAAATATAACAATCTGTATTTTAACCCATTTACGCCGGCCGTCCTCGTTTGAGGATATATATATATATATATATATATATATATATATATTACTATATATCTGCTTAACATCATCATTACAGAACGCCTCCTTTTCTCAATATTGGTTTGAAAAATTTTTTTTCTGGATGTATGTTATAAATATAATATAAACTGCATGTTTTTGTATCATTTTACATCATACCCTCTCTTGTTCCTGTTTAGACGTTAATGGGTTAAATAGAATGGGAAACTAAAACATCTTCAGTAAAATGCAGAAAAATATTTAATGTAAAAATATATAAAACAATTTTTATCTTATTGACATGATTTTTAAATACGAAAGAATGAAACATAGTTTCTGTTTAATTTCTTCATGGATCCAGATAGTTTTAGTACAATGAAAATAAATAATTCAGTTCTTAAATAAATTCCAAATCTCCTCTATAAGATTGTCTTCATAGAATAATTTAACAGATTCTGTATGGAATTTCATAAATTAGTGTAATAAGAAAAGCATACCCAAAAGAAACGAAAAAAAATGTTAGTCAACCTAATATAGAGTTATACAGGATGATCATGCCATGAATGACAGTAAATATTTATTGAACTAAATCTGACCGAAATTGACATTTCTCCGTATTTCTAACAACTGATTTATTCCGTTTTCCCGAAATTTCAGTGGTTTCTTGATAATGAACACTTTAAGGCGAATCAGTACGTCTAAAGTATTAATAGTAATTATCAATGAAATTACTCACAAGAATCTGAATAAATGAAAACTGGAAGTTGCAATTAATAATTTTTATGGTTGGTACAATTCCAAATTTCTAACTTAATTCAATACAAATCATGAATTTCTTAAGACGAAGACTTATTTTCTTCCGGTGATTTAATGGAGTTCAAGCCGTTTTGCACTGGCTCATTTTCAATAAACATTATTGTAAACAATCCATTTTGCATCATCCATCACAATTTTGGTTCAAAGGCGTGCGTTTTTATATCTAATTACACAGAAATTCTAATTTTTGACTATATTTGCGATACATTTTTATGTGGTACATAAATATTGTAACAATTTGAGTATTCATGCTTCATTTGGAGATAATAGATAGTGTATTTTGATAAATGTTGTGTTTCTACCAACTCCAACGTTGTATTATTCTTCATCAATGTCTTAATGTGGTCAGCAATTGCAGTAGAAGGGTCTGACTGAGAATTCTTTATCACTGATGCTCCAACTAACAATTCTAAACTTAGCGCTACACAATTAATGCATCGTTCCCATCTCCAACATACACATACATATTTTTACTTTATTTCCATGTATTTTTACTGTTACGATATTAAAAAAAAGCATTCGATGTCTAAAACGTACCTTATAATTTCCCATTTCCATGGACATGCAAAGTTGACATGAACTAAACTTATTTTAAACGTTCTTTCTCAATTTATTGTTTAAAATATGCTCTAATTGGAAATATAAGCAAAATATATTTCCGATTAGAGCACATTTCAAACTAAGCATATTACGTCTATCGACTAATTGGAAGTGTTCTAACGTTATGCAATATAAATAATTAAAAAAAGGCATGAACTTTTGAGAAACTAAACAGTTCAACATATGCATTACAAATGTATATTTATAAGCCATCATCTTACATTTAAAACGTCCAAGTGTAAAGAATCTTCAAACAATGGCTAGTAGTTATGGTTTAACTAACCATGTATTTTCTAAAATGTTATAAAACTGATATACTTATCATTAATTTTGATTTCCCATCCATTAGAAATTATTTTAGCTAACCAACTTTTATCATGTAATTTTTATAAAAGTTAATATAAAATTATGAAAAAGGTATAAATTATAATTTAATCGTTAATTTATGTACCCTTCTTAATTTCGTATTTTTACGTAAAGCATGCTTTTTATATTACAATCTTTCTGTAGTACGGTATACTAAAACATATAACATCTTAATGAAAAGTAAGAAAAAAATGATTATTGATTTCTCCATCAATGACTTACGACACTTAAAATTAGACAAATATTTAAAGTTTCTTTTATTTAATTCAGTTTGATTAATCCCTAGGGTAGAGGATGTTGGGTTAAAACTGTTGGGGAAAATTGATAAAGAAAACTAAAGAAATTCTACGGATAGAAATATATGGTAAAATCGAGTTCTAATAATCTTCGGAGAACATTTTCTGGACCTCAATTTGTTTAATACCATTTATTATTAATTAAATAACAATAAAAGATAATTTAAATTGGAAAAATATTTTCGAATATTTCATATTTATTTTTTTTCAAAAGTACAAATATGAAAAAAAGTAATTAAATTTTTCAATTTCACTTACTAGGAAGAATCTAAATATAAATATATATTTGGAGATACAGGATAAGTAATTTTAAAAATACGATGCATGAATTTTGATAATAAAAAATAAGTATTTTAGAATCGCATTGAATATTTTTATTTATAATATAAAATAAGTTTTATTACTCATCTTTAAATATTTTTTGTAATATTTCGTTCCCAACTCATTTCAGATAGTCTTCATATTAAGAATTTCTTTTTTAACGGTTTTTATTACGATTAGCAACCATTTTTTGGATGATTGACTAGATCTGAGGTTTATCTGAAGTAAATATAAATAAAAACAATCTTTTAAACTTGATATACTTGAAATCGTTCATCTGCAAACCGAGCAGTGCGGTTACCAAATTGTGGCCAAGTTATGGAAACGAATATCTGATAACAAGGAGTTGATCCCACAGGGAGTTACTACGGAGATTCAGATCTTCAGTTGAAGAGAATCAATGTATAATACAATTAATCGATCGAAGGTGAACGAAAAACGGTCCTCGTAAGGGCCAGAAATAATGATTGGAAGAAAGATGTCACTCAATCATCCTTTAAACATTTTTGTTATATTACCTTCTCAACTCCTTTCAGATAGACTTCATATTAAGTGTTTCTTTTTGAAAAATTTTTATTACGATAACCAATCTTTATGAATATCGAGGATGCTTACACAAGGCTCAAAAATTACTATCTTTAACTACTATGCTTGTAGTAATTGTCCCATGAAGACATAAATTATTTAGGCCAATTAAACTAACACCAATCAAAAGATTCCAGAGCATAGACGGCCTGCTACAACGGCAACAGTCAATCTCTTCCTTGAGTTACCCGAACCTCAAAAGTTGATATGGATTTATACTCTTAATGTGTTCCTGTTGGGACCATCATACTCATTATGAATTCCTTGAATTGTTCTAAATCTTCACAAAGTAGCAGTGTCACTTCTTCCATTTTCCTAATAAAGCTTAACAAGTAATATTTTGGTCTTAAGTGATAAACGTGACATGGCTTTAAATTCAAATTAGTGCAAACATATAATTCATATAATATTAACAACAAATATTTGAACATTTAAAATAAATGTCGTTACAATGTCGTTTAACATGTTGTGATGTTACTTTATGCTTACCCTATATATTTTCAATAGATTAAGTTTAGGTTTAATATTTCAATTTATTTAAAATTTTATATCGTCAAATTTTAAATGAACTATTTAATTTAATTTGAAATTTGAAATGAATAAATCAAATAATTCTTTTTAAAATAACGAATATTGTTTTTAATTTAGATCAAAAATATTTCTTAAAAATATTTTAGTGCAAAATTTATTAATTCAAATATATATATATATATATATATATATATATATAAATGAAACATAATTTTGTTAAAGCTTTTTTACGAAATTTATTATTGTACACTGTGAAGGACAGGCTCGAAGCAATTAATTTTTATAAAGAATTTTCTAAAATAAGGGAATATTTAAAATCAAAAGTTTTCTAAGAAATTATAATGTTAAATTTATTTTTTTTTTTTATTAATTTTAAAAAGTTATTTTCGGAAATAGTCGAATTTTAATTGTTGAGTATTAGGTGTACAAGTATGAAATGCGGATTAAATTTTTGAAAAGAAATACGTTAAAAACAAAAGAACGATAAAAAAAGCTTTATTCAAAATATGCTCCATTACTAATGATACATTTGTC
>MQRK01247877.1:76577-94489 GCA_001938485.1 Girardia tigrina
CATAATCATCAATTTGCTATATATAAGACAGCGAAATTGTTGTTAATTCAGCCTGAAGATGGTGGAAAATCCACCGAAATATATTGCAATAAAATTTGATTTTAATGGCGTTCTTAATTATAAAAATAATTATTAAATAATTGTGACCTGTCCCTCACAATTTGTTTTTACAAACTTCAGTATTCCTATTAAGTAATTTTAAACAAATGCCGTCCTTTGATTTTAAAATGATTATTTCTAAAGCTCGTGATTGATTTATTTCCTATAGCCGGTCTTAAAAAATATCCAAGGAAATTTTACACACAAAATAAATTTTCAAATTCATAAATCTCGTTTTTAATAAAAGATTTGACAACAATTGATTAAGCTATAAATAAAATATTATGACAATAAAAATAAAATAATGAGTTGTGAGGTTTTTCACTTTTAAACTATCATAAAATATATTTATACTTCTATATGAACTTGACAAGTAATGACCAAACAAGAATAAATTGACAAGAAAAATTTTATGTATGAAATTTTATTGCTGTTATATGTTTCGATGGAATCTCGGATTTTCAGAAGAAACCAATGCGGTGTCCTTTGAAAATGAATACTTGTTTCTGAATGAAAATATTGTTCTTTTAATTAATAATTAATTAATTCTTTTAATAAATACAAAGAAATTTTTATTTTTTAATACGTGGTGCATTTACTAAGTACCCGACCTAAGGTCTAAAAATATAATAGCAAATTGTAGTTTCCTTGCAGCGATATCGCAGCGTTATCAAATTCTTTGAGTTGCAATATGAGACGTGCAGTGAAAACAAGGATCTTTTGCAGTCAACTTACCTACATGACTCTCCATCTCTGACAACTGTTAAATATGAGCTCAGAGAGTTTAACGGTCGTCGACCTACGGTTTTGATAATAAAAATCAGGTCGCCACAAGAAATCTTTGATACAGTTGATGCAGAATTGTAGAAGATAGTCCAAGAAGAGCTTTGAATTACCATTAAAATGCTTAAACGAAGCTCAACATCAGTGTCGGTACAGCCCGTGCCAAATTGAAATTCATGGGTATAGGATTTGCCGAAAACAAATTTCTAGTCAGCAGACTGGAAATTGCCTGGAGAGAAGATATCTTTGAAGATGGGAAGGGGAAAAGTCATAGACCAGCAATGATGCTTTCCATTTTCTGGGATCATAAAGGTGTTATTCTCATGGATTTCGTAGATAAAGGCATCACCATTAACGCTGACTATTATGGTCAGCTTGTGTCAACCGCCAGAAAAATAGATGGGAACAGAAGAACATGACAATATGTCAGTGCGCACAGCGGGCATTTCTCGGCGCACAATTGAAGGTGCTGGATTAGTGCTTGTGGATCATCCGCTGTAAAGCCCATATTTGGCACCGAGCGTTTTTGACATATTCAGACACCTAAAAAAAGCATTTGAGAGGTATCCAGTTCGGATCAAATAAAAGATTTGAAGGTTGAGTAAAGGATTTCTTCACCGCATGCACCACAAAGATATTTATAATAAGTTGTTTTCTGTGTTTATTGTTCGTATGCGGAAGTGTGTGAAGCGAAATGGACATTAAACTGAAAAATTACGTCTACATATGTTAAGCTTGTTGTGGTATAAAATTGACTCTTTTTGGAATTTGTTTTTTTGCCAGATGGGGTACTTATTGAACGTACCACATTTATCCTAATGATAAATGAATAAAATTTTATAATTTATGCATAATTATGTTTTTAATAAAATATTAATGAAACAATCCATAAACAGAGTCAAGAGCTATATAAAGATTATTGGGTTCTTGATTAAAATCCAAAGTCATTATTCACAAACTTTATTTCTAATACAACTTTCATTATTCAAACAAATTTATGAGGAACAATATTTCCGTTACATAAACTAGATTTTAAAATTCTAAATATAAATAATAATATCGATGTATATATTATATTATATATATATATTATATTATATGTATATATTATATTATATGTATATATTATATATATATATATATTATTTTATTCAATTTTGCATAAATCATATTTTGCTTTTGTTTTATTAATTTTTACAATGTTTATTAATTGAAATATAAATTTAGATCTTTAAAAATATTTTAATGGACATGTCCTGTAAAAATTCAATTGCTAAATAATTTTTTCTTTAATTTTAAATCATTCAATTATAAATTATTCTTTTAATAAGACTTTCTGTGGACAATTAACTTCAATAAAACATTATGATTTTTATTTTAGAACTTGATTTTAAAATATTCAATAAATTATTTTTTTTAATAAAACTTTTCTACTGACAATTAAATTCAATAAACATTATGATTTTTATTTTAAATAGTGTTACAAGATATATCAAAATCTTCTTTACAATGTTCTTTAACTCCGAAGCTGTTATTTTAATTGTGATTTTTTAAAACCTTATTTTTATAAAAAATTGTTCCAATTTAATTAGTAAAATATTATCATTACACTATAATTTTTTATAAAAAACTTATTCCATTTTAATTAGTAAAAATATTACCTATAAACCATAATTTTTTATGAAACCTTTCATTTTAATTACTAAAAATATTATCTATAAACTTAAAATTTTTTTATAAATGTTATTTCATTTTAATTAGTAGAGCATTATTTTTAATTTATCTCAAATATAAATATGATTTTTTATTTTAAATATCAAAAATTTACAGTCCACCAAAAAGAACCCATAACAAAGATCATTGGTAATTGAAATTCAATTATAACTTATATTTTTTGATACATTAAACAATGAGTAATATTTATACAATTAATAATACTATTAATAATATTAATAGTCACATAACAGATCAGCTAGACATAACTCTAGGCTTTATTAATAGATATTATAAAATATGCATATATTGGACACATTTGAACTTCTGAATCGTTTTATTCACTAATTTAAACTATTAAACCACTTCCATGTAATCTTTTATTCACTTTTTAAATAGAAAGTCTTCTGCTAAGAACCTCCATATTTTTGAATCATACGCACCACCTTTAAGTTTCATGCTAATGAGATTATTTTAAAAAGAGATAAAATCACAGCACTTAAATGATATAAATTAAATAATTATTTTATTTTTAAATAAATGAAATCACTTATTTTCGGTGCTAAATGAATAATTATATTATTTTTAATGGTAAAACATGATTAAGAAGAAATCACATTATTTAAATTAGTTTTAAATTTTTTAATACTTTAACATCGGGGATTGTTTGACTATTAAAGCGTCAGACAAGAGTCATTCTGACCCCTAAAAGTAAATATTATATTTAATTTTTTTCATATTTCTCCATTTTCATTTTGAAAAAAGATGACTATTTATGTTCTTCAATCATTTATTACAGTAAGTAGACAATTCAAATCATTCCCGAACTACAAACAAAAAAATGTGACAATATAAGATTCTTTTCTGTTTTTTTGGGACATTTTCCACATAACTTATTGCCTTTATGGCAGACACTTGGTGCTTTGTTTAAACATCCATTAATATAACAGTGTCTTCATTTCACACTACCAGGACCTATTGGTCTAGACTCTAGAGATATCATTAATGTTGATTGCCAAGGTCTTCTTTCTTTTTGATGATAATGGATATGTTAATTCCTCTACCAACTACAAGATGAAATTTCGTCTTTTTGTTCTGATATTAGTTACTTCCTAGTATAAAATCCAGGATTCGAAATTTACAAATAACATGAACATCTACGATATCTAACCTTTATAGTTTACATTCTGGTAATTTCGTCCAAAATATCTAAACCAAATTTAGAGTTGTAAAATGAAGAAAAGCCTGTATTGAAAAAAAATAGAAACTATATGCAAGATAATTCGTTGTTTTTATGCCTATTTTGTATGCTTGATGAGCTTAGTAATGAGTATTTAGGATTTTCAATCATTTTGTTCAAAGGTTTTGGGACAAAAATTTTGGTCTGAAACAATGCCACCTGATCGATTTTAAAATTTCTACGTTTTAATGATGAATCCAGCAGATCACAACGATTGAAGACAGACAAATTTACGACTTTATCTGAAAATCGGGATACATTTATTACAAAATGTACTTCTATGTATATTCCTGGACAACATTTAGCCTTTGATGAACAATTAATTCATTCAAAGACTAGATGCAAATTTACACAATATATATCTAATAATCTAAACAAATCAGTATCAAATTATAGTTTACTGCAGATATGGACTCAAATACTCATTACTAAGCTCATCAAGCATACAAAATAGGCAACAAAACATCAAATTCTTCTGCATATAGTTTCTAATTTTTTTTTCAATACAGGCTTTTCTTCATTCTCAGTGAAATGTATGATGTTTTCACATTTGTTGATCAAAAAGCTTATGCAAAAGAACTGACAAAATTTGAATTCTTGCAATTCCAGTTGGTTTATGACTATCATTGAAAATATTGTGTGAAGGAATTCAACCCGGTTTTCCACTAACACAATCAGCTGGATTTATACGTGTCCAAACAGTTCCATCTTTACAAGTATAGCTCACTGAAAAAATAACGGTAAAAAAATTTTATAAATTTAAGCTTTTCAAATATGTCAAATTCAAGCATCATGTAAGATATTATTTGTACCTAATTGAAAGTGATCAACAACATCATTATCTTCCTTTTTAGATACGTTTACCATGTCATTATCTGAAATCTTAATCAGCAGATCCTTTTATCAATAAGTTGATCATCATTGTAATTTTCATATTCATTCAGATTTTCGTCACTTTTATAATCAGATTCAATCAGATTCAGACTCTCCACTGGATAAATCTTTATTTTTTTTTCAATTCCTTTGTTGTTAGTTTCTTAGCCATACTGAACTATTTTGGTGTGTACAAATATTAGTAATTCATTTCAAAAGGATGCTTATATCTAATGTCTAAATCATGCATCAGTGCTGCATTATATAATAAATTACAATGATTTTTGTATGTAACTTATACAGGTCAAAATGACCCCTGGAGCGGAAGCCGTGTATCATTATTGAAGATTTTTCTATTTGATTGATTTTCAAATTAACGTTTTTATATTTCAACCAAATATCGACTTTTTCTTTAACGTTTATTATTTCTAATTCTAATTTGACATTGCCTTTTTCGGCCGATTCCATAAATTCTTTTTGAGTTTTATCTTTTTTTTAGCTTTCTTCGATTCAAAATCAGACATCACTGATTTTTGAATTCTCGTTTTTATTGAACGTTTCAATTTCAGCTTCAAGTGAAGTAAGTGGTTGCAGTAAATACGGAAATCTTTTAATGTATAAACCGGTAAGCATCTCTTCCAACAGTGCTCAAAATTCCACTTTTTATCGAAAATTAAATTCCGTTTTAAAAAAATCTTTCGATTTAAATTTACGATTTGTTGCAAAATTTCACTTCAAATCGTCCAAAATTTAAATCAGAGTTGAAAACTTCTTTATTCAAAACAAATTGATCTCGATGACATTTATAAACTCTATTCAAAAAAATTGATCTCGTAATTGACAATTATACTCTTTCTTTTAACACAAAACACCGCAATTCATAACAAAATTTTTTCATTGATTGACATTGGTTTTTAACTTGTGCACAATCACACCAACAAAACCCTGATTAAAATACTTTATTTGAACAAACCACAATTTGAATTTTTTTATCACAATTCAATGTCTTTTAAATTCTTAAATAATTTTCATACATATTCGCGCATATATTAGAAAATGTTATAATTATCTTTAATTTTATTTATTTAATTATTTTTTATTTAATCATTTTATTTAATTTTTTAATTTAATTTAAATTAACTTTATTTAATTATTTATTTTAATTTGATTTTACTTAATTAGTTAATTTATTAATTATATATTTAATTTCCTAAAACTGGCAAATGTTCGGTCAAACCAAAATTTCCGCTCCAAACCCTGTTCAACGTTTTACGGGATCACTGCAATAAAAAATAACACAGAACTAAACTAACCTAGATATATTTATACACTTGGTACTTCATCGAACATAGTTATAACATTTCTCAATTGTTTGATTACTAGAAAAATAGTTATTAACATTTGAAAATTAAAATTGGTCAAAATCACCCTTCCCGATGTTTTAATGTTAAAAGCTTAGATTGAACCACAGATATTGACTAATCATTATTTATTAATCTATTAAATATTATATATCAGTATAATAATGCAGACAAAATAGACAAATTTTAAAATAATATATTGGGTTGGCCAAAAAGTCATTGCGTTTTTTACTAAAATATTTATTATCAAAAAATGACATGGATGCACAAATATTTTTACTGACGAATAAAATTTTTTTTTTTTGGGACTGAAACGTTATTCTGATTTGATTAAGAGTTAACCCTTGGATTGTTTGCAGGAATTCCTTGACAAACCTACACTCGGAATTGTTTCTTTTAAAATAATAGAGGAATTAATTTTTTTATAGTAAATGATAAATTTTAAATTATAAATAATATGAGTTATTAATAACTCACAATTGTATAAATCAAGGAAAAGGTATTTATGAAAGGTTTATTAATTGTGCTTTAAAACTATATAATTTCAAAAGTTAATAAAAATGTATAGTATTATATTACTAAAAACCCTCATTGATGTTTTTATTTTTATCATTTCTTTAATTATTCAGCTTCTGGATCAAGGGGAACAACGGCAAAGAGACTCAGTATGATTGCATTGTCCTAGAAGACACAGGTGTGCTCCTTGTAAGTTATTAATTTGCCCTATGTTGTTAGTCTCACACTAGAATATTATACTTTTAGAATTTGTATGTAGAGTTTCTTTTGGCATGGAAATTTTCTGAGTTAAAACATAATATCGATTAAATTATTTTTTAATAATTGTTTTTTTTACAATATATAAACGTGTCATGATAAACTAATATAAATTCATATTTTACATGGTAAAAAAGGTGAAATTATTTGTAAAATAAAACGTTTTTTTGTAGAAACAACTGTTTTATGAATCAATGGATTATTTTTAATTAATCCAATTAGTTTTTATTAACAAAATATAAAGGGCATAATTTAAATATTTACTGACAAGTTTATATTATAATTATATAAAGAAGCGATGGGAAATGTTGTATGCTAATATTATTTGTATTTAATGTGCTGGAATTTTATGTTAATTGGATTGTTGCCTATTTCGTTAATGAGGATTATTTACCAAACTCTTCCATGAAATATTTCAAATATTTTTGCATGTTGATTTTACAATCATTTATTTTTGAAAAGTTTGGGATTGTTTTCAGTAAATTAATCCATTCCCACAAAAAAGGAATTGCTAAGAAATTCTATGCTTTATTTTATTCTTTTCCATGGCATTTTGACCGACCTAGCTAAAGATTTACTCGGGTTTGAAGAATTACGAATCATTAAGCTTTTTTGAAACTATTTTTATTAAGCTTTTGCAGTGGTGTTATATATTCGAAAAAGTGTTCTTTAGTAAGATTACGACTTTTGGTTAATTTGACAAACTATATAAGAACAAAATTTTCATAAATAACTTTCGAATTGATGAGACAAACTCCAAGGCAACCTGCCTTCATTTTCCTTATATCATCGAATATCTCCAGGTGACCGATAAATGCCAATAAACTATTTTTTAATGGTTTAGGAGTTTCTTATAACAATTGAGTTTATTATTGTATGACGCCAAAAATATTATTTAAGAAAAATTTCGTCATGTAAAAGTATTTTGTGATAATAAAAAAAACATATAAGTATGAGTTTAAAAAAATTCAAAACTTTCTAAGAATATCATATAACTATTAAGAACATTTAGATAATTTTTTTTGAACATTTATTATTATCACATTTAGAGGCCTCACAACTCTCGGAAGATCCTTCGCAGTTTGGCATTATTCTAATTGGTTTTTTTATTTCTAGATTTTCAATAAAAATTATTTGAAGAATTTTTCTAAAATATTTAATTTCAAAAATATTTATTAAAATTAATAATTTTAACCATAACTTTATATGAACTCTAAATAATAAAAAACATTTTATCAAATTGAAAAAATAAATTTAATTTTAAATTTCATTATATTAAACTTCTTAGGCACAAACTTATTATAAAAAAATATACTTTAAAATTTTCTAAAATTATAGAAATATCTTTTAATTAAAATATTTAACTTTCATTAGTTTATTTTATATCTCTTTGAATAATTTTCTATTTTATGTTTTAAAAATGTTAAATTTGATTTTAATTACTAATTTCAAAAATTTAAGCTTATCAGATTATTATCATTTTGTTATTGTGAGGATTAGAATAACTCTTAGATTTTCGAATTAAAAGAAAAGAATCACAAAGATAAATATTTTAAATTAATGATGATAAGCTTAAATTTTTGAAATTAGTAATTAAAATCAAATTTAATATTTTTAAAACATAAAATAGAAAATTATTCAAAGAGATATAAAATAAACTAATGAAAGTTAAATATTTTAATTAAAAGATATTTCTATAATTTTAGAAAATTTTAAAGTATATTTTTTTATAATAAGTTTGTGCCTAAGAAGTTTAATATAATGAAATTTAAAATTAAATTTAAAAAAATTAAAATTATTAAAATAGATTTTAAAAATCATATAGTAAAATAATTTACAAAATAATAAAAATTATAGTTAGTAAATTAACTGTAATAGAAATGTTTGAAATTTAATTAGAATGGAATATAAAGGAAAAAGTTAAGGTTAAAAAAATTATGAAATGTAAATTATAAATTATAAATTGTGAATTGTGAATTCTAAATTATAGAATGTAAATTGTAAATTATAAATAATAAAATATAAATTGTAAATTGTAAGTTATAAATTGTGCAGTATAAATTATGTAAGAAATAATAAGAGACAGAACGAAATTAAGAATCGCAATAATTTTAAATTGTAAATTGTGAATTAATTTAGACAGAAAAAAATTAACCAACCGAAATTAAAATTTTAATTTAAAAATAATGATTTAAAATCAACAAATTATAGTACATAAATATTGAAATTATATTTTAATAATATTTTGTTTAAATCTGGTTCGTATAATAACAAGGAAAATTGTTCCTCAAAATTTGATTAAAAAATTCGTAATTGTTATATTAATAAATTTTTTTGTAATCTTATGAATTCTAATTTTGATATCGAACCTAACAATTATTATTATTTTAATTATGTTCGAATAGTCAATTACCGCAAATACAACATATAAAATATCAGTTTCCATCTGGGATGAAGAATCACCATTCTCAGTTCAATATACTCGAATCGAAATACTGCATTCATACATTTTCACATTTAGACAATTTAAAATATTCCTCACAATAATAATTAAAATTTGTTTAAGATTTAAGAAAGACATGATTTTATCATCTCAAGAGAGATTGAACATTTTGCTAAATATGTTGCATTTATATATTTTCTATTTGAAATTTTTACTTATTTTAAATAAAGATTTCCTTATTTATAAAATTAGATTAAACAACTAACAACATTCTAAAAAATAAAAATTATTTCTATTAGAAAAATTTCATTAGAAAAATTATGCATAGGAATATAATACTTTACAGTATAATTTATTTATAAAGGAAATAGATTATTTATAATTTCCAATTGATAGAAATGAAATAATAGTTGTTTGATTATAAAAACAATATGAAATTTTTGTAAAATAATTTGTCATTAAAACGAATATTGTAAATTCTGTCAGTAAATTAAATGTATTATTTTAGAGCATTCTCCATGACGTTATAGTGAATTTCTCCAGTATTTATTCAATTTTAAACTATACGACAAACATAGACAATAGTTCCCTAAAACCAATTGATCTCCGTATATTTTTCAAACTGCCCTTTTTATAACAAACTGCTTGATGCTATATTGCTCGAAAACTCACAATTACTTATTTATATGACCAAGAAATCTTATTAATAATGTTTCATATCAAACTTTTATTAATCATTCTTAAAGTAATTATAACTTTAAATATTACAATATTAAAATCTGTCAAACTAAATTTAGTTTTGGAAATTGACTTAATAAAATACTATTTACTTCAATTATTAACTAAAGTTGTCTTAACTGACTCCATCAAAAACAATTAATATTAGACATAACTGTTAATAGAAGTTTTTACATATTAACCCCCGACATTAATTCAAATCCGAATGACCATCAGATACAGTCCGATAATTATTTTTTATAGCTTTTGGAATCTTTCTTCTCTATGCAATCTTTTTTTTCTTTTCAAAATTTATATCTTATAAATATTTTTTAACGAAATAATCCTTTACACATGGGTAGGGAATAATAATAAGCTTGATATTACATACGAAGAAATACATTTTGTTCACCACTTCTTCATGGTATTCTATCAACCTGACATAATGCACTAGGATAAATAGAATACAATATACCAGTGTGACAATAAAGTAATGAGCGAAATTTCCTAACGGCTGTTATAGCAACCATCAAAGAATTCTGATCTTATAAATATTTTTTCTATACATAAATTATTCTATAAATAGTGAATTCTATAAATTCTATACACAGTGAAGCACTAAAATTTGTATGATAATATTAAGGGGATTTCTGAACACATTCAGAAATTTACAACTCTAAGTTGTAGACATGCGTCAAAAACGAGTGAAAAATTTATTAAACAAAGGATTTAAATCAGATTTTTGATTAAATAGGCAATGGAACACCTGATTTTTCCATATGCGGCAACAGGTTTATGGCAACGATATGATGTCAAAAGCGCGAGATTATGATTAGGTTAAATGATTTCAGGAGGAAAATCAGTGAATGATAATGAATAATTTATGACTGTCTGTTATCAGGATTTACACTAAAATAGAAAATATTTATGACCTTATTAGTAATTATCGACATTTATTATTACGACAAATTGCAGACATGTAGTGTATCATCAGTGAGACAGTACGATTTATCTTAACGGAAAATTTGGGAATGATGCCAATACATGTGATGAAAGAGCAGAAGTTGCGTAAGATTGAAATCTCTACAGATCTCTTGAAACACACCGAAAATGATAGTTAACGTTTAAAAACCGTTATTAATGGCAATGCAAGTTAAGTGTTTACACATGGTATGCCATGACATTGCAACGAAAAGACAAAGTCAGAAACGGCGACATCATTCATCTCCCCGGTCAAAGAAAGCACGCATATCGAAATACAAAATGAAGTCTCTTATCTGCTTTTTCGTCTATAAAGGATTATCCATAAACAGTTCGTTCCTAACGATCAGACGAAAACCAAAGAGTTAACCTATCGGATTTCCAGAGGTAACAATTTTGAATTCGACATGAGATCAGAGCTGTTTCATTAAAAATAGATTTTACATCATGATAATGTCTTATCTCAAAGTGCTATATGTACAAAAGGTTTTAGCAAAATATCGTATTCAAGTACTGAACTGAGCATAACACTCACCGGATTTATCACAGTTTGAATGTAGTTATTTCGCAAATTAAAATCACATTTGAAGGGATCATATTTTTTGTGTCATTAAGGACGTTTTCAAAGCCTTAACCTATGTATTACAGAACCTGGCGGAAAATTATTTCCACAACTACTATAAAAACTGGAAAGACATATGGAATTGCTCTATACAAGCTGAAAGTGATTATTTTGCGAGTAAAAAGTAACTGTTTGTGTTTATTTTTAAAAAATAAATTAAATTTATTTCTCTCAATATTTTATTGTCACAATGAAATTTTGTTTCATTTATAAGTATATCTTTATCTGAACAACGGTATTAACGGTTTCTGTAATTAATGTATTTGAAAAATTTAAATAAAAGTTTATATATTTATTACATATAAATTACACACTAATATACAATTAATACAAAAATAATATATACAATCGACTGTCTCTTTGATTTCTAAGCTACTAAAACTCTACCGAATTTTGATCTCTTATTATTATAATTTCATTTAACTAATTGTTCTTTTTAATTTTGCCGACAAAATGTAATCAGGAAGAGTTGTGTTTGCTTGATCAACATTAATAGTGAATTTCTTTTATCACATTTATTGTTAAACTTTTGTTTTTATAAAAATTAATATAATTTGTATAATTGAATTATTAAAATATGTTATCATTTAAATATTTAATTTATGTTTTTATTTTTTAAAATTTATTTTTCAATTCCAGTTTCCGAACAATGATTGTGCTCATTCCAGTTATCCATGTAAATGTTTCAAGAAGAGTAATCAAGACTCTTCCATCAAAATCACACTATATCAGAAGGTTTGTTGATTGTTTGTTATAATTACATCTTTTATTAACCCGTTGCGGTAGAAATTAAAATTTAACAACTTTACAGACAGACACAGTTAATTATTTTTAAAAGTAGAAAATAAAATCAATAAATTTTTATAAGCAAAGATTTTTTTATCTTAGTATTTGTATTATGACATTGCGACCATTATTTAATATAATTTTTTTTCTAAGCTACTATATTGGTCACTCATTTTTATTTAAAATGTAATTCGTTTCTTGATCAGCGTATCAAATTTTTTCAAGAACGAACATTGTATTTTAAATGGTAAGAAAACTTAATTTCACATTAACGTCTTCAAGAAGGACATTTTGTTTTATTATTATGTATCAAAAGTTATAACAAAGTACTTTTCAGCAACAAAATATACATTTGACAGAACATTTATTACATTCACATTTTTGATAATCTCTATGACGATCAATATTATTACCTTCACTTAAATCCATCACTCAATTTTTAATATTCATCATTTCAATCTGAACTAACTTGAAGAAAATTATTTTATTTAAAATATTTAATTTAAATTTTATTGATTAAAATAAAATTACTTTTTATAATTATTTTTAAACATTAATTTGATTTTAATTATTTAAAAATTTACAAAAATAAAATCATTAAAATTATTTAAAATTTACAATAATAAAAATTAAAAATTTGAATATTAAATCTAAATTTAAATAAATTAGTTTCAGAATATAAGAATTAAAATATTAATCATCCATCTGATTCGGAGAGACACAATCCCAAATCAACACACATTTAAACATGCAAATACTACACACAAACATCAACACACCAAATATTCCTCAAAATCTGATTGATCGAATAGTTCTTTCTCTGGTGGTACACTAGTTTGTTATAGAAAATAGTTACCACTTTGACCTTCACATGGGTTTTGGTAAATTTGGTTACATTTGATATTAGCAAACAGACAAACAAACATTCTACTTTAGATATAAGATATTATAAACTTGTAAAACTAGATTTTGTATTGATTCACTAAAGTTTTCTTCAATAATCTTAGCCATTTAAAATGTCAAGAGAAATTGTTGCTTTTAAATCGTTTGTAGTTTCTAAGAATTAATACCAATGAATTTAACCATGCATAATTTTATAGTCATAATATGTCGATCACTAAAAAAGAATAAACTTTTCTGTTTTAAATATACTTAAAATTAGTAAGATTTGTATACAAAAATTAGTTCGTTAATTAAATGATGAAAATTTTATAATTTACTAAAACCTTAACCTTTACATTTATTGATTTAAAAATAAAGAAACTTAGGCAACTTGTATAATCAAAATGTATATCTCAGTATGTATATTAATTTTATTGCAAGAAAATAATATTTCATTATATTAATTATTATTCTTATCGGACTTTAAATTGATAATTATTAAATAATTACTAATTAATTATATATTTATCTTTGAATAAAACATAAACTATAGTAAATCTAAAAAAAGAATTTAATTTATAATAATTAATACTTAGAGCTATAAACTAAAAAGAACCACAGAGAATAATCTTATAGAAATCCTTATAATTGCTGTTTTCTTAGAACTTTGAACAATGTTAATTAAGATACTTTATGAAGGTTTCAATATGAAATTACTTATTATAATAAATCTAATACTACCATCAAATGTAAAGAAACGTAATGGATTACTTTAGGAAGGCATTACCACCATCATCTGAAGTGTATTTCAGACAGAGTTCTTTCAAATAGAACTTTTATTTCTAGTAATTAAAACAAAAATTTAATAATGTCTCATTGAATACTTATTTGCCTTTGAACAGTCAGAAATATCGTTTTATAGAATATTTAAACGTAAAAATAACAATGATATCGAAAATATGATAGTGTTTGTTTCTACAAGCCGATTTTGATTATTCAGAGATACTCAAGCACGACAATTATGTATAAGATAAAGACAGAATACACCACGTTTATCTGGTCATCATATAAATACTTGCTCAAAAAGACTATGTAGGCTTACAGGTAATGAATCGATCCTAAACAGTCAGCTGTCACAAATCTTATTCAAAACACAGAAAATAAACCAAATTTTAACCGCATTAAATAGAAATGTAATCGATATGTAATTTATATGCAAAAATGCTTTGAAAACGTACGATAACAAAAAGAATTAGAAAATCTTTATCTTTAAATATAAAAATAAGAATTCGAAATCCACTTGACAAAAATCCACTCCACAAGATTTTCTTGGTTAAAGATATGGAGAAAGTATTTTATGATTCAAAGCAATGATTTGGATCAATAAAAAGTTACATGATAATGGGCAAAAACTATATTCGCATCAAGTATTCAACCAATCAGGCGGCCCATTTTTGACCAAACCCATAAAATACGTCGCATAAACTGTACTAGTCGCTTTAAGGAAGAATGATATTATATTGTTACTGTGCTGTAACGATCAAGGGATCGCCGAATAAAATGTACTTTCCGTGATAATGATACTTTCTCTAAAATATCATTATTATTAATTTTTATTAATCTTTGTAAAATAATTGTACATATATATATATATATATATATATATATATATATATATATACGTAATCTAATTCACTTTTCCTTCGTATCATTTGTTTTAAGTTCTAATGACCGACTATGTGATTGTTATTTGCGTAAATCGAATCTTCTGAAACATGTATTGGTGCGAGAGCGGGCGCAGCGTAGTCGCGGCACTCCGGGTCGGGGAGACGGCCTCCGGGCCGAGGGGAGTGACTTGAGCGATAAAATATCGTACCCATGCATTCGATTGTTGGATCCTTGCTATGATCGATCCAAAAGATTCATCGAAGGTTAGGGTGAGCAACAATTTATCCGACTTTTGAACTATTATTAAACTTCATAATGATTTTTCGACTGCCGCTAGTAGCATTTAATACAGAAATCTAATTATAATAGATATCAGATCTAAACAAGAGATCGTTAATCATATCATACAGTAGTCCAAAAGAAGAATGGATTCTACTTTTTACAAGAGAAGGATGTTGATTCTGATCGAGATTCCGGCAGTCTAATTAATTGGATCTATCCTTATAATCATCGAATCCGTCATACTTTTTCTCTGCTTCGAAACACGAACAGTCCTGTTTTTCTAGATTCGTCTCGTCACAGTAAAGAGCTATCCCAGAGTTGTTATTTTGGAATCTGAATACCGTCATTGTACGTGAACAATTCGACTGAATCGTAACTTTCATCAGAATCATCACCACGATTATCGATCACATGACATGTTAATATTAACTGGGTGCATTTGACATTTGAACATCGAGATTTGTATCTTTTGCAGCAGTTGAAGATGAATTCGAACAGATAGCGATAATAATCGTCTTTCATTTTCCAAAAAACACTTCAGCTTCGCCGCTATTTGCAGCCACCAACAAGAACTCATCAAGTAAGGCTATAATATCATCGCAGATTTCTTTTAATTTTCTTTCAATTCGACTTCGACAGGTTATAATCAATGGAAGTTGAGAAAGATCTTTTTGTTCGGCTTTTTGTTCGACGCTACTGATCTTCATCCACGACGTTCTCCGACCTCTGATTACACTTTTGTGTGTGATGGTCAACGAATTACGCTCTTTCACAATCAATTCGTCCGTCATTGCAGTGACATTTGCCATCGCATAAACCATTTTATCATATTTTGTCAGGAAACTCTGTTTTCAACTTTTTACCAACAACATTAATCCAAATTCTTGTAACTAAATTCGAACAATGACATCAAGAAATTTCAAAAATATCGGCCATTTTGAAATAACAATTCATTAATCATAAAAACAAAATGTCCAATCAATAAAAAAGATATTTTAAATTTCGCCATATTGACATTTTTATTATCTATTAAAACTAATAAAAATTATTGACATAGATCGCCAACAAAAACCAAAATTTTCAAACTGGCCAATCAACAACGGCCACAGAAATAATTAGTTTCAATATTATCACTACGTTGTGGTCTATTAAATACAGTTTTTAATTTTTTTTGACAATTTGGTCCATTTTTTTATTTGATTCATTTTATTTATTTATCTATTTTAAACATCGTATCATATTTATTTTTCATCTACAGGAATGTATTCGGCGAACATGTATTGTGTGTAAATAGAAGAACGAGTATATAGTCATATATAAAGCTATTTGTTTTTGAAAAAACTTATTTTTAAGTTAAGGTTTAATTTCATACGACGTTTTGGCGAACAAAAATTTAATTTTTTTTTCCAAAGGAAAATAACTTTTGTATGTTTCATTGGTTTATTAAAAATTGACATTCTCAAGTATCCAACCTCAATAAATCATCCACTAGTTACTTTTAGATTTTTCCCCAATTGTTCCATATCAGTGATGGTTTTTCCGTCCATGAATTTATAAATTTATATTTTTGTTAGAAATATTTTTAATTAATAATTATTAAACTAAAATTTATTTCATTTACATCTGAAAATTTGTAATATTATTTAGTAATTTAATATATGAAAAAATATTTTTATGAAATGCTTAAATAAATAAAAAAGTGAAAAAAACAACCTATTTCTGTTATTAACAGTAGAGAGTACTGAATTTATTCGCTACAATTATGTCAACCTTTCTAAACTCCTAATAACTTAATCTAATGCAAATGTTAATATTAAATAATATTAAATGTAACATAACATAGGAGAAATGAATTGAAATAAAGTAACTTGGAAAAGTGGTTTAAAATTCATTGTTTGATATTTTCAAAAATGAATTAATAATATAATTAATATTTCCAATAACGCTATTTTTTATAATTTACATAAAATTTATCATTTGATATATCTAAACAATAATTTTCTGCTTTAGAAATCTTCGTTTGGAATAGAACAATGTAATGATTTAAATTTTTTCTCTTCAGCAAGGTAAAAGCTGAAACATTTATTATGCAAATAAATAAATAATTATCTCACATACGTATAATATTAGAACTATTATTAGATTAAAAAAAATATCTTCTTTTTGAAGTTTGAGTCAGTGATATATGTAAATTTATTAAGCATATTTTTGTTTAACAATATTACTTTTAATTAAAAGTTATTTAATTATTTCTGGTCTTTATTTTTCATATTTTTTATTTCTTAATAATTTCAAAATTATTTTATTACAAAACTTTAAAATATTTTTAATATTAATATACATGTAAACAATTAATATATATGATATATAACATGATATATATTTAAATATAAAAATTAAAGAATATACACTGTTCAGTACAGTTCCAAGGTTGGCCTAGAGATTGACCAATGGTAGCAGAGTCAACCACTGGATTTGCTTAAATTCGTGCTGGGATCATTTAAAAAAATTTTCAGTCGATGATATTAGTTCAGCTCATTTTTAGTCACAAAGAGATATATTTTTTACTAAATTATTAGGGTGAGTCATAAGTTGTGGGGCACTTTTTATTAAAAATTAAAATGTTCATAAAACAACGCACAATAAAGATTATGATTCGAAATAAAGTCCATTATGTTCATTACATTG
>MQRK01247877.1:121684-145835 GCA_001938485.1 Girardia tigrina
TATATATATATATATATATATATATATATATGCAACAAGTGTTAAAGCAACAATTTTTCAGCGATTGTCATTCAATAAATATAACAAAAAATATATCATCTTTAGGCAAGGAGATGGATATGTAAATAAATATGACGATAGATGATTTAAATTCTGAAATACATAACATATAAATTCCAGTAGAAAATATAGAAAATGATTTTGAAAATTACAGACTAAAAAAGGTCCTTTTTGTTTTTAACCTTAGCTAAATGGGAGTAGATAATCCTGCTCTAATTTTATTTTTATAAAATCTGTTATTTATAATGTCAATTAAATTAAAATAAATTTATTATCTATTTACATATTTAACAGGCTACAGTGAAGAAGCTTATAGATCATCTATTCGAGAATCATAGTATTGTGGATAACACTTTTACAGAAGACTTTTTTCTCACTTATAACATATATCTGGACTCTACTGTTTTGGTTCGCAATGTTATCATAGAACAAATACGGGAATATCCAGAGAAAAGAAAAAAGTGCACAGATATCGTTGTAAAATGGATTAAAAACCACTTTCAAGAAATTGAAAACCAGTGTGAAATAATGAAATTTATCGATTTAATTGTTATGCTTCTGCTTCGAGAAAACGAGGAAGGTAATCTTTTTACATGTTTTTTATTTTTCTGAAACTTATCATTATATTTCTTCTATCATATATTATACAAAATAATCACTTATCGACATTTAAACTGTTATAACGATTTTAATAAAAGCAGTCGTCTAACTCAAATATTTACTATTAAAATTCCAAATATTTTAGTCTTCAAATGACTTCTTAAAATCTCTTTGATGATGTGGCACTGACTTTGTTTTTGATTATATATTTACCCAATCACTTAACTATTTGTCTGAAATGTCATTGTTAGTGTTGATCAGCGGCTTTTAGCAAAATTCACTCGTCAAAGTGTAGCATGAGTATAGTAATCTTATACAATCTTATATGATTGTGTTTTGGATAACATAATCCAAATAATTACAGTTGGGGACGACTATTTTACTTGAATCTAAAAGTATATATTTTTCTTATTTGATAACAAAATATCAATACGCAGACCTTGAGAAGAAATTTATACTGGATACGGATGCAAGTTTCGATACAATCGGAGCAGTGTTATCACAGAAGGACGCGTTTGGAAGAGAGAGAATGATTGCATATGGATTACATAAAATGAACAAACATTGGCTTGGATATTGTGTTAAGAGGAAAGAGCTGCTTACAATTTATTGTTTTACGCAAAATTTTACACATCTTCTACGATACAAGATTTTTACTGAGAACTGATCGCAAATCAAATAACACCACAATTCTAAACATTGATAAATTTTGTTAGTGGTCTGGATATGAGAATGGAATATCGAAAAAGCGGAAAACACTGTAATGCAGATGCAATGTCTAGAAATTCTTGTGAATTATGTTGTCAGTGTCAAACAATGCAAGAAGAAGCTAAGAAAGGGAAAAATTGAAAAAAAGAATATTGGCTTTAGATGAAGAATCAAAGAGTTCATATGGTAGAAAGATAATGACGAAATAAATCATATTAGAAAAAATATTTTAATCGGAAGAACACATAAATGGATACTGAAAGACGATATTGTGACAACAATGGATAGTAAATATTGAATTCTGTTAACCACAAGGACAGGTTCGTTTAAATTCGTTTAAGATGTGCACAAGATGATTTGCCATGCTGCAGTAAAAAGTTTTATAACTATTAGATAGATGATTTCGATATGGTCAATATGAGAGAGATAATAAAGGATATTGTAAAATGTTTCATAAACTGTCAAAAGAAATACTGTAAAAAATCGAATTCAGGAAAGAAGTTACGAATTGAAGTTAGTAGAACTTAGAATTTTAATTAAGAATGTAGAATGGCTGAAGACATTTAAATCGATTGGGATGTAAGGAATGCTTTGTGTTTGAATGTTGTATGTTGATTAAAGATTATGTGCCTCCTACTCAGATGGATGATTAATATTTTAATTCTTATATTCTGAAACTAATTTTATTCAAATTTTAAATTTAATGCTTGAATTTACCTTTAATTAATGAAAATTGTAAATTTTAAATGATTTTATTTATTTTATTTTTAAAATTTTAAATTAATAAAGTAAATTAATATTTATAAATAATTTAAAAACAATGTCATGTTTCTTGTAAAAGTAAAAAGTCGCCATTTTAGAAACCAATTTTATTTTTATTGACAATTAATTTCGACAGTATAACCTTCATCTTTAGATCATCAAGAAAATAGGAATTTAAATGTGTGTAAGTAATTAGGTTATCTTAACCCACTGAATAAGGTTGTCGAGACACCCGTTTGTGCATTAATAATTTTAAATAATAATTATTCAATTTAATTTTAACCAATAAAATTTGCAATAAATATTTTTTTATAAAATATGTAAGTTCAAGTTAGTTAAAATTTTTAGATAAAGATTATTAAATTTTTCCTCGATGAATATGAGTGAAAGCACTACTAAGGATTATAACAAAGATGATCCAAATTGTAATTGTAATAAATGTTTTAATCAATACGTGAGTTCTCTTAACAACAATAATTATCAGAAGACAAATACTAAACAGTTGGTTTCAAAAATTCTAGTTTTAAATAAGTATGCTGAATACAATTAACGGTAGTCTGCAGAATTATCAATTTATTAAACATGCTTCTTATTGATGTTGTGAGCTAATCAGTTAAAAATTGTTTAGCAGTATCACTGTTAGTTCCTCTAATTTTCGGGCGACCACGGTGAGGCTTATCCAGAATCGATCATCTTTTTTAAAGTTTCCATGTCTTATCTTTTCTTAGAACTTTCGCGAGGTTCAAATATTTTATTTCTCACAAAGCCGTTTTCTTATTTCGGACATGGTATGACCTGACTGTTTACCATTGGAATACCATACAGATGCCAAAATATATAGCTATTGAAGAATCACGGATCTCAGTCATAATAAAAACTAAAACAAAATATTGCTAGTTGAGAATTTTTTTTGTTATAATTTAATGAATTCGAACATTCAAGTAAATTTGAAAATTTGAAAAGTAGTAACTTTTAGAACGCCCTGCAGATCTCACGAGCCAACAATAATTGTGCCATCGTGAATTTCCTCAAATCTATTTTAAGTTGTTACTAGACACAATGTACACTTTACGGTCATTTGATTTTACAATATAATGCAGTGAAACACTGTTTCAGAAGTAGACTAATGATCACGGAAATTCGTCGATATGGCAAACATTTCAAGAATAATTGAATATTTTAAAATTTTATGACTTTACTTTTAAAGTATTTTTTTTACATTTTATGATTTCAGTGTCTTTGTTTTGTCGATCATAGAAAAAATTATGTATTAATAAATTTTTATTATGAGTTCATTCACAATGATTCTTTTAATAAAATACATTTTTGGGGTTTTAGACTTTTGTTCAAATTATTTAGCATTAGTCAACGGTTGTGGTTACTATAATGCATTCAGAAGGTGATTAAAGTTCATATAAAATCACAGATCATTCTAAATACTAAATATCAGCAGAAAATAAACTGCGTATTTCGAGCGTTACATCTTGTGTTTCACAAGAATTAAAAAAATGATTAATTGACGAATCAGACAAAAGGAGAAAGAAAACTATAAATCAAAATGGTTATATATATGAAATATGTTCTTAATAGTTTCAAGATATAGTG
This sequence comes from Girardia tigrina, assembly GCA_001938485.1. Lineage (NCBI taxonomy): Eukaryota > Metazoa > Platyhelminthes > Tricladida > Dugesiidae > Girardia > Girardia tigrina. Next base: position 125,420 of record MQRK01247877.1, read on the forward strand.
AACATGATAGAAAGTAAAGTATGAACGTGGTAACAATACGGTGTAAGGAGCTCACACGGCCAGGGCACTATGCTACTCCAGGTTTCATTGAATCTGATTATTGGTCATCAAAAAATTCAGGTCTGAATATGATTATTGTTACTGACAGAAATACAAAAATCGTCACAACAAAATAATTGATGAACTGACATTACTCTGACTAGACGTATGGAATAACATTACACAAGCAACACTCAAAGCTTCAACAGAAGCTTAGATTCTACTATTAAGACGTTGTCATGCAGTATAAGAAAGTCATTTTGAAGATATTTTAATTGATAGTTATATGTATATGTGATTAAATGCAAATTATTAAATTTGTTTAAATTTCTTGATTTCCCAGTGACCCTACGTCACTATATTGTTGAAGAAAATGTTCTGGACATTCTTTAGTAGTTATTGTTGTGAACAATTTCGAACTAGGTGAAGAAAAATATTTTTGAATCGCTTTTCGCTTGCAATAATAATATTATTTTATGTCTTAAACATTTTTAAGAGGATTAAACTAGTAATTAATTGCACTTTGTTTTCATATACAAAAAAAGCTTTTTTTACAATCCATAATTTAGAAAATTGAAATTTTCAATGTCTCCTGATAATGAATAACTTTTCTAATTTAGACAGCTGAATGAGAAGTAATTGTCATTATTCGATCGAACTCACGAGCCATCGTTTTATTAACTCAAAATTGACAGAATATTTCATAAAATAATAAAGATTTTCTTATGCAAAAGACATCATGCGAACACAAATACATGGTATGATGAAAGTTTATCTAATTCTGAATAATTATTGTAGTGTTCATCATCAGTAAAAAAGCACATTTTTACAAAATCCATACGAAAATCAAATCTACAAAAAAAACTCAAACTATTATAAATACTCCTATCTTATATATAAAAAATCATATTAATTAAAGATCATTAAAAGACAAAAATCAACCGTTGCTTAACTAAACTGGAATTTTTAAAATTAGGAAATAAATAAATAATTTTCGGAACTGTGTTTTTTTGCCTTAACCTTTTGTATATTGAATCTTCTTTTTTTCGGTTATAATCACACGTCAATTTTTTCTGAACTGAGTGATGGTGAAATGAAAGAATAAACCACCTGATAATGTCCGATAAATCGATCGTTGTTTCGGCCTTATCAGCGGGTCGAGCGCCATCAACCCCGATCGACAGAAGTAGTTGCAACCTCTTTAAAGATCGAGCAAACAGTTGCGTACTCCCGCTAGAAGTCAGACTTATGATTACTCATACTCGCGGCAGGTCCTTATTTTTAGATACAATTTAAACCCATCAATCCTGTTTAATTAAGGAGTTCAGTAGTTCAATATAATAAGAGCAGAAATCTATGACATTTGTTAATTATTATACTATTTATTGCTCCAACAATTTTCGGTGTCCTATATAGTCTACTGTAGTTGTTGCTCTTGTTCAATCAATATGAATACAAATATCTTAAAAAGAACTGTTATGAAACTTTTTTTTATTTTTAAGGAAAATTGACCCAGAAAAATTAAGTTAAGTCAATTATCAACATGTCCTACAAAGAATAGATGTTGAAATTAAATTATGGGAGAAGATTATGGATATGGTAAACTCTGAGAAATTCGTATTGATAAATTTTGAGGATGCTATCTATTTGGAATATGCATCAATTTAAATATAGCTGTAACTAGTTAAGCATTTAGTCATAAAGGATTTGGACTTAAGAATTGTTTTCGCTTCATTTATGTAATAGATTTTTTCTACTGTTGAGCAAAGAATGTTAAGGACATCAATCTAAGAGATATTTGTTTGTTTGGGCATTCGTGTATCTAAAAATATATTATGTTCTTATGAAAATAAATACATTTTAAAATTTATATACAAAGATACTCATAAATTATAGTGAAATAAATATTGTTCTCATCAGTAACGATATTTATTTTGTTCACTGAAGAGTTAAAGCGGAACGATGCATAAATTAGTTCTATACAATTATAGTTACAGTGATGGACCTTCATCAAATGAATATTTTTATGAGAATTCTTTTAGACCATGAATAATTATTTATCATTTTGACTATTTGATTTTAATTAGAATAGAAATAATTAAATGTACAAAATATAATAAATACAAATTTAAAATAAGAAGTATAATATAAAAAATAATTTATATATTTTTATATTTATAAATGAAATTCTTGTAGAGGTTTAGTACGAGGCTCATGATGAGTTTATAATTATTTAAATTGTTAACAAGCTCTATGTTAAAAACTTAATTGTCTTCAGCATCAATTTCAAGTTTAAAAAGATCCCCCTTAAAATGTTTAAAAGTATGTAAATGTTTTAAACTGTTTTACTGCAAATTTTATTGAAGAAGGATTGTAATTATTAATTGACTATTCCATTTGAATTTTGTTTGTTTTATTGTACAAATTCATTTTATAATCATCTTATTTGTTTAACATAAATCAAAAGAAATTTCAATGTCAGATACATTGCCGTTGCAACAGATTTCGAAAGTTTTCAAACAATTTACAGTAATTGAAGAACATCCTCCAAATTTAAGGATTTAAACCTTGAAATCTTAAATATTTTAGAAGAACAAACTTTCATTTATTTTTTTTACAATGAACATTGGAAAAATATTTTTATTAATCATTAGAATATACTTAATATTTCGTACTCAGCAATAACATATTCAGGTAGTTCGTCGATTTAAAGAGTATAAAACATTTCACATACCGATAAATAGTCTGTCTTAAATTATAGAAAAATATTTACATTCTGATTGGTTGCAAATACATAAAAATTGTATATTGTAAGAAGGCCTAAAAATATTATTAGGAAATCTCTGAGCATTCTTTCTAATTTTAGTTTCAATAAAAGAAAAAATAAATAAACGAACAAATAAATCTATTTCTACAAACAATTAAACTTACAAAAAGTCAAAATATCACAAGAATGAGAAATGTTTTGGTCGATCAGAGAATTAACATAATCAAATTGTTTTTACATTAGTCTTTAGGGACAGGAAGAACTATTAAGAAAATTTCAGGAATTTGGTTTAACTTTTAGGATTTTATGATTCGATAATTCTCGTGGATTTATTTCTTCTTTTTAATTTCAAATCTGATAGTCTTCAATATTGAGTTTCTTTTTAATTCGTCATCACTCAGTTTTCTTTCTTTAGGTTCTTCGAGAATTAATTAGAATTGGGTGGTTTCTGGAAATTTCTGGTTATTAAGTTTTTTCAAAACTTTTTTTTGTTCTTCGTATGTACGAACCCATCAAAGATATTTTGTTAAGAATGAAACCTGTATATTCAGTTCAAGAATGGAAATGTCGAAAAGCCAGTTTCATGGATCATCAATAATCCTAAAAGTTTCATCACATGTTTCATTCCAGTTTGTTAGAAATCCGATTTACACCTTTACGTAGTTATAACTACATTAAAAGATAAAGAAGAAGCATTTAACAGGAATAAATATATTTGTAGTCTGACAATGCAGCAGTGTAGTATGATATGTCAATATTCGAATCACCAAAATATTTTAAATTATTTTCCGAATACTCAATCTATTGTTTTGGCGAAATTCTTAACTATTTCTAAGACCTTCCATACATTAGTCTTATGGATTCAAGTATGTTAAATTGAAATTCTAAATGTTTCAAGCAACAAAATCATGGCAGTGGTACAAATTAATGATTCTTCTATAATATGAAGTTTGTTTATGTCTTTTTTATTTGTCCTCAATAAATTTGGAACCTATTGTATGTTAGACTTTATCGAATTCTTTATACAAAGAAGAATGCACTGGAGTTTATTCGGTATTTCTTTTCGTTTTTTTGTTTTCTAATTGTTTAAACAAAAATTAAATTAAAAGATTAAAATTTAAAATTATTGTAATGTTAAGCGTATAAATTTATCAAAATAGTGTATGGGAAGAATATTGAAATTTTTTATGTTGAATTTGGTATTTGGAAATATGTTTCTTCCACCGAGATGAAATATTTGTACTTTAGATGTTTGTAGTAAGTACTTTTTCGAGCATGATTTACATTTTAAATTGCAACATAAGATTTAGAAAATTTAAATTATTAAACTGAAATTATTAATTTTGTTTTTTTAAAGCTTTGTTCGAATACTTATTTATAAACCAATTATTCTATAATTTTATAAATTTAGTTCAAATTATGATAATAATAAAAATTTTGAAAATCATATTAGTGTTCTTAATTGTGTTTTTTCTTAGCAAAGTAGTTATGTTCCAAATCGCAATTATATAATTTTTTTATATATATTTATTTATTCAGTTTTTTATATTAATTATATATGTATATATGTATTTTTATGTATGTTAAATACATACATATATTTAACTTTGAAGTAAACGAATAATGTCATCACGATAAATTCTTTTATTTTAAAAAATTTTTCCTGTAAAATAATTAATAAGTGTTGGTAAAAATTATTAAATCATGTTTTAATTTAAATAACTATTGTTAAATTTTTATTAAGATTGTGCTGGAAAAATTTATCACACATGTTCCAAGTATTCAACACCGAGGAGTGTTACAATTATCTCTAGCGATAAAGACAGTGGGTCCAAGCCAATTATTACAGGAAATGGGTCTCGAATTTCTCAAAAAGATAAAGTTCCAATCACCATTGACCAATATCCCGTTGAATTCAGTCGATGCACACTTTTTAAAGAGGGTCATAAGTTAAATAATCTTTACATCAGTCAGATAAAAAACTGTTTGGATCTCCGACCTGGTGATCGTATTATTCAGATTAATAATACTTGTGAAGAAAATCTTACCCAAAAAACCTCAAATTCAATGATAGCAAAATCACAATTAACGATTCTCAATGTAAAATATGATCCTGAAGGTTTGAATTAAATTTTTCTTCTTTAATTACCTTTAACTGTTAAACAGATTAGATAAAATTTGGTTTAATAAAGTACCTAATATTGTTTGAAAAACTAGAATTTATGTTGGATAAGAATGTCAAAACAATTACGATTCGTATAAATAATGAAGAAACTTTATATATATACAGTGGGTGCCGCTTTATGTGATCACATTGGGTCGCCTCCATTTGATTACATAAATCGGCCGATAATATTAAGCGGAAAAACGGCAAAATATTGTTTTGAACATTGAACAACTAAGTGACACTGATGAATTCCATTTATAGAGCTGTATTAAAGTGTAGTATAGTCCACATGTACATATTACAGTACTGTATTAAAGTTGAGGAACAGTAAAAAATTCATCCAGTGTTGTTTGAGTGAGTGAAGTTTGTAATAGTCGCCCAATTGACTCTTCTAATTTATAAAATATTGAATAGTCATTCACGGAGCCACCACGTAGCTCGAGCGTTCTCAAAATTTGTAATGCGTTATTCACTTCTTTTGATGAAGGTAGACGTAATGGCATGTCTTCTGTGCCTTTATCAAAATCACTGTCCTCTTCATAAAATACCCTTTGTTTATGGTTTTGAATTTCTTTGGCAATATCAGCATCAGTGACCGTCAGCATTTTCACCGTCATCAATTAGTGAAATAATTCTGCGTCGTAGGCAACTCCTATAGTGAGCTTTCGTAGAATGAATAATACCATGGTCTAAAGGCTACATTATCGATGTTGTATTGGAGGGTAAGAATTGTAGTTGAATATTAGTGAGATGGACGCCTTCTGGATGTGCTGTACAGTTATTCAGTAAAAGCAAAATTTTTCGCTTTTTCGGCGATTTTCTACATCCCACTCTTGAAACATTTATGTACAGATGACACTGGTCATCCAAGCATTTTATTGCTTTTGTAGCCAACAGGTAAATTCTTCACTTCTCTGAGGCAACGAGGATTTGCGCTTTTTCCGATTACTAGAGGGCATCTTTTCTCTGATCCATCCATGTTACATATGAAAAGGACAGTAAGACGATCTTTAGACTTTTTACCTCCAGCAACGTTATCTTTGTGGAATGTCAAGGTGCTGTCTGGCATAGCACGATAATATAAACCACTCTCATCAGTGTTAAAAATATCTGCAGGAGAATATTCCGTCAGCAGAGGAGGCAACACTTCGGACAACCAGCTATACGCACGGGGCATATCAACATCTTGTTTTTCACCATGTAATTTCTTATAGACAATATTGTTACGCACCTTCCATCTTGTCAACCAACCATCTGTTGAGTTGAAATCAATAACACCAAGGGACTCGGCCAAAGAACGAACTTTGTCACACAGAATATCACGAGTAATTGGTGCATTTTTATCTCTTGCTCGTGTAAACCAAATTAACAGTGCTTCTTCAACATCAGATGCTTTACCTTCTCTCTTCCGTTTTCGACTGACATTTTGGTGGCCATAATTCATTTCTTTTAATTCATCCCGAGACTTCAATAACTTGCAAAGAAGAGGCTGAGAGATTCCTAACTTGGCTCCTGCTTCTCTTTGACTGACAGAACCACAAGAATCATACTGTTCCAGAAGTTCCAATTTTTCAGTTACAGAAAGATTTTTCTTTTACGAATAGAAACGGCGCTTTGAGTTGAATTTTTTTTCAAATTCATCGGAACTGGTTCATTAAATTGATTCATAGTTAGAATTAGTTAACTTACCAAAATCAGCCGTTTTTTTAGAACTAAAACCAGGCAAAAAACTAGAATTTTCACAAATAGATTTATAATTAAATTTAGACATTTGTAAATTTTGTATTTGAAAGGTTGAATTAAAATAATTGTGAATATTTAAACATGAATTACACGAATTTTATTAAATTATTACATTAATTTATTACATTATGTATTAAAATACTCAGTATGATTAATTTGAGTTAATTCAGCACAGTAGACAAAAATAGACAAAAACTCCGTGATCATATTAGATGGCGGCTCGATCAGATTAAGCGGCGTAAAATGCACAGAAATTGGTGATTAGGTTTTGGTTTTTTTAAGATTGATCACATTAAACGGCTGATAACAATAACCAGTAATAATATAAAGCTGCGCCCACTATATATATATATATATATATAGTGACACTCAAAAGTGATGGAACACGCTATATTTTTTGTTTAAACGTTAATATCGAAAACATACTTTTTTCAAGCCCAAAGTTTCTATAACCTATTTGAACAACAACTCATACCAAATACATAATAAATACAGCTGCATATAGTTAGGTTGTATAATATTGTAGTTGTATAATTTATTTACATGAACTCCCCATATCTTTATGTATCTGTTAATAAATATATATACTTTTTTTTACATTAAGAGGCTTAAATAAACGCAATCCCTTATAAATAATTCTTTCAAATACCACAGGTATAAAATTTATAGTCTTATTTCCGAATTGAATAAATTTAGGATGAAAATTTTCGAACATTATACTATCAAATAGGTATTCAGGAGACTATATTTAAAAACATTCTAACAACATATTGATTTAGAATAAATGTAAATAATGTAACAGTCGTACTGATGAGCCTATAAAAATTAAAATAAAGTTAAAATATCTAAAGCAATTCTGAGAAAACAATGTATAGAGCTCGAATTAAAAGAAGAGATTACATATTTTATAAATGTGTAATCTCTTCTTTTAATTCGAGCTCTATACATTGTTTTCTCAGAATTGCTTTAGATAATTTAACTTTATTTTAATTTTTATAGGCTCATCAGTACGACTCATACATTTAGATGATAAAATTCTTAAACATTAATTAAATTTAGAAACAAAAATTATTCTAGATTTAATGGTTACTCAATTTGACAAATATCAAGGTTACCGTGATCCTTCGCTATTTAATATTCGATTAAATAATAAAAATGAATCATGAATCTTATAAAATCTACGATGAAAATGTAATAATAAAAAGAATCGATAGTCTATTATGGATATTAAAATTAAAAAAACTATATTGTTAGTTTCGTTTATGTCATTTTCATTATCAGTAATGTTACAATTCATATTCAACACAAAATGTATTACAAAAACAAACAGATTTTCAAAGAATTTCTTGTTAAATTAATTTTTAATTTCGCCAAATCTTTAATAATTTCGTTTAATTGATTATGCTAGTTTTTATCCAAATTTTAATTTTATTAATTTAATTTATTTTATTCTGTAACATTTTTTAAAAATTTTTATTTAATCCAACTTTTTATTATTAAAATTTATCTACCTAATATATTCTAATTAAAAATAAAATTATTAAATTTAATTTACACTAAACTATAATTTTTTTTCAAATTATTTTGTAAAACTATTTAACCTAATAATATAATATCAATGAATCGAACTAAGTTGAACTGTGGTGATGTCAATTATAAAAAACACATGTGTGGATAGCAAGAATGAGTATGCATCTCTACTGTTCAGGATAAAAATTGGATTTATTTTTTATCCAGTTTTAACAAACGTGGAGAACAAGATCTGAATTTCGTACGAGAATAAGCAATCCGGAGCTATCGAACAATGTCTTACACCTTGAAAGAACATATTATCTCTGATTTTCAACTGGAACAAGCAATTTAGCTTGTTAGTGACATCAGCAGACTAGATAGTAAATGATGATTAGTTCATCAATTTTCTTCATAAAACTATTGAAAGGTAGCACAAACTTTGATCAAACCAAACAAGATTGAAATACATTATTCGTCGATTTTACTACTATTCGACATGCAAAACTAAGGAATTACTTGAAAAACGAGAATTGGGGACACTATTTTAAGTACCATTTTATCAGATTTGATCTTATATTATTTGAGTCTATTTTGGTTAATAAACTAGTAAATCAACAAATTAAATTTTTTATATCCATTATGCAGAACTCTACTTTGCCAACAAAGTTTTAATTAAAAAAATGATTTAAAAAAAATTAAAAATTAATATAAACTACTTATAATTTTTAAGTAGATCTTTTTTAATTGATATTTTTCCATTTTTCCCCATTTTTGGACCTTAAAAGGTTTTTTGATCAAGTATTCACATCATCATTTATTGTCATTGAGAACGAGTAAGTGTTCCAAGTTTGAAGAAAATTGATTGGGTAAAAGGCCTTCAAAAATAGGTTTCTAAATTTATATAGAAAGTAAGCTAATAAAAAGAATGGAAAAAAGAACTGCACAGAAATTCTTTAAACGATGAAAAAAGCTGAAAAGTTCGCACGTTAGTTGCATTACTTATCTTCTAAAAGACTTTCTACCACCCAATCCTAAACCCTTAAAAAATTTTTATTCTACCAAATATACCTCATCTGTGTCCACCACTGTATGTCTACAAGTGAAGTCATGCTGCGTGAATAGAAGTCAGAGTTTAGAAAATCGAAAACCGATCCAATTCTATTTTTCTATCATCACCACTTGTAAAATGTTGGTTGGTTAGGAAATTCGAAAATGATCGAAAAATATGGTAATCTTTTGAAGAGATGTCGGGGCTATATGGTGGCTGTGGCAGAATCTCACAGTCAATTTTCTTCAACTTGTCGCTGGTTTTGTCTGTAATATATATTCATAAGTTTTTGTGGAACAGTAGAATGCCTTTTCTATTTACCTATAAAGTTTGGGCTTCCCTTAGTTTTGTTTCAACTATAGCAATCTAAGTACAATATACGTCAGCAGGAATTGTTTGACCTCGAAGAAAATAATCCACGTGAAGATAATAAACGTAAAGTTCACCAAACTGTAGCAATAATCTTTCTCTGATATAGTAGTAATCTTTCTCTCTTCGAAATAGTTTTTTGATATGTCCTAAACTTAATCAAGTACCTTAAAATTTTTGGATTGTCTTGTTCACCCACTTGTCGAAACATGTTACGATTCAATCTATAAAAGGATACTCGGGTAAGTAAACAATTACGTATGGGAAATTGAGAAATTTTGTTGTTGTCACTCAATATTTGTGGTGGTCATTTGCCAAGCTTTAGCGTAAAACAATAACATGGTCGATTCATCATTTTTTAATATTTTCCACTTTTCTTCCCATGTTGCATATTAATTTTCATTGAAATACTTACAATTGTCTTCTTTTTCATATTCCAATGAACTCTCTGAGCATGATTTGTCTTCAACATTTCCATTGACAGATTTAAATCTACGGAATTAAAACCATGTAACTTGATCTGTTACATTATCTTCGCTAAAAGCATTTCTTAATATGATTGCAGCTTAGAAGTTTTAAAACCATTTTTAAATTGATAAAGCAAAAAAGTAAGAGTTTGAAAACTTGAATACAATATTTGAAGTAAAATAATCAATAATCAAATGATTTCGAAAACTTTATAAAGTTTACTTCAAATTAATGGGATTCATCTTTAATGGCGTTTAAAACGTTAATAATTAATATGAGAGGTTAATTTAAATTTGCATCTCGCCAAAATAATTTATTATTTTTTTAATTTAAAAGTTAAAATATTTTAATGTTAATATGCTTATTAAATATTTTAAAATTAAAATGATATCATAAAGCAACTATTAAAAAATCAAATACGTATTTAAAAATTAAATATGTTTTTAATGTGTTTTTTAAATATTTTAAAAATTAAAAAATGATATAATAAAAGAAAATCATTAAAAAATTAAATACCTATTTAAAAATAAAAAATATGTTTTTTAATGTATCTATTAAAAAATTTAATGTATCTATCTTAAAATGAAAAATGATAAGAAAACCATTAAATATTAAATATTTATTTATAAATAAAAATATTTTTACAGTCGTAACAATTTATATATTTTAATAGAAGTTATGAAACAATTTTAAATAAATTTTAAAATAAATTTTCAGTTTTAATGTAAAAATTATTTAATAAATTTAAAGTTTAAAATTTGGAAGATTTTAAAAATTGAATCGAAAAGAATTTAATAGATTAATTTGTGGCTAGATAATTGAATTAACAGAAAAATTTGTTTAAATATGTGAATTGTTGTGATAATAATAAATTGTGGTGTTAAATTATGAGTTCTGAATTTGAAAATAATGAAAGTGGCATAAACGCTACTTACTAATTTTTAATTAATTTTTCCGGTTCCTAATACAAAAATATTCCTTACAAACATAACTAAATAATCATCATAACCTTACATACAATGTAATATTTATTTATTATTATTATTTAATATATATTATTTTTTTAAAGGATTTTATAGTCCTTTTCTTGTAAATTATTTGAAAACGAAAGTCAAACCCAGATCCACAAGCACATATAGTGCTGTCATTGATATCCCAGACTGTTTTATCGATCCCGGTTATTCAACACTACCTCTAAAACCTAAACTTGGAGGGACAGGACCCCCAAGTCAGGATAGAATGAAGAAAATAATGTCTAATAGTGTTAATCAAAGTTCAACATCAAGTGCATTAAAGAAAATGATGAAAAGATGTAAAGCTAATAGCAGGTAAAACTCTAAGTGGAAAATATATTTAGTTGATTGAATTTATTAAAAACTAGTTTTACTGATGAAAAAAAATTGAAAAATAAATCTAAAAGTCGGAGTGCACATAATTCCCCTGATCGATGCCAAGTATCAAATCCAGATTTAGCATTTAATGATACATTTTCCAATGTTAAAGTTAATTCCGAAATTATGTCAACAAGTTTCACTTCAACCAGCAATACCAATTTAAAGGTAGAAGCACCGACAGTGAGGATGCGCAAAATGAGATCCAGATGCGACAGTCAACCCGATCTCAGAAAAATGGTGAGATTTTAAATAGAATTATAAAACTCAAACACCATAATATTTACAAAACTCTCATACAATCTTAAATGATGTAATTTGAAAGCTTTTTATAGTAACTGTCATTTTAAAGTTTGCTTCCCTATTTCCTCGTTACACATTTGTGTTATTATATGAGTAAATTTTGCAAAAATGGCTTTTTTAATAGTTTTAAATGTTATAACTTTGTATTTATTTTTATGTTAATTTACTTTTATTTTATATAAAGTAACAAATTTCTTTTATTCTTTCTTAATATTATGATACCAGCAGGTAATGATGGATTGTTCCACGCCTTTATGAAAGAGCAGAATGATTCAAAAAATATTGTATAGAAATACGGGAATATTTTTTTAAAGGAATAATACATCTTGCAAATTTTTTTATTGACAATTAATGTTGAGGGTCATACCGTTATCATCTTTGTCATCAAGTATGAATATACCTTTTAAATCTGCAATCAAATAATCTTTGAATAATTGTATTCTTAAGACAAGTAGGGTCGTTGAGCATTAATTTTGCGGTCAAAAGATCTAATAGATAGCGCATCAAAGAATTATCAAAATGAATAAATCGAATTTTGAAATTACATATTTGAGTTGGATATCTTTCGAACATGAAAAATTTAAAATGTGTTTGGTAATTAATATCTGACCCCACTTAGATTATTTTCAAAACTCGTATATCATGGTAGTTAGGGAAGCATCTTGCATTTTCTGTTACAATAGAATCATAGAAGACAGTCTCAATATTAGTGAAAATACTTTTGCTGGATATCGAAGGATTGGTTTCGTTTTGATTTTTTAATTATACCTTTTAAATCTGCAATCAAATAATCTATTCGTAATTATTATATGTTTTATAATACAATTTTTTTAATACAATTATATAAAACACACTGTATTCATACATATGAATATTTTTGAATGGTGTTTATTGTATGTTGTTTGGTATGTTGTTTTAGGATTGTATTTCTCCCATCCAGATGGAAGATTGATATTTTAAATATTTTAAAACGTCGGGTTATTTAATCAATAATTAGAATTTAAATAATCACTTTAAAATTAAACTAATATTTCATAAATAATATTTCTAGTGACTCAAACTTGAAGTTAAAGTTTACACAAAAATCCTTGACCGAATTTTGGATTGGAACTAGAACTGAATTTCCCTCAATTTCTGAAATGGCATTAAATATTCTTTTGCCATTTAACACCACATATTTATGTGAAACAACTTTTTCTGCTTTGATGCATATCAAAACGAATTATCGTTCACAACTGAAAAACGCTGAAGAAGCCTTACGCCCAGCCGTATCAAATATAGTTCCCGTTTTGATTTGTTATGCAGCAAAAAGCAAGCTCATCCATCCCATTGAAAGATTTTTTCGTTTTAAAATATTGTAATAGTTTGTTTTATAATAAATTATGCTTTATGATGATTAATTAATAATTACTACTTATTATCTTTGTATTAAAATGTTGTAAAAGTTTATTTTATAATAACTTAGGTTTCATATTAATTAATAGTAATAACATAAATGGCATCACAAAATTATGACCTTAAATTTTTATATTTAACATCTGGGGTCGCGAAAAAATTGTGGATCATAAATTGGGTCGCAACGGAAAAAAAAATTAAGAACCTCTGATTTAGAGTATAAATTATTTTTGTAGTAATTAAATTATAATTTAAAGTATAAATTATTTTTGTGATAATTAAATTATAGTATAAAGTATAAATTCTTTTTGTAATAATTAAATTATAATTTAAATTTGTTTTAATAATAAAACGTTAAAGAATATTAGAAAAGATAACGTTTATTAAACGAAATACAATTTGTTATCAGTTCTCATTTCAAAGAAAACTAGGTAACATTTATTATTATTGTTATCATATTGTTTTCTTTAGCCTGACAAATTGTCGTTTTATCAGTGATCAAAGAATTTCAACTCTTCGTTTTATCCGTCTCTTATAGAGTTACTAGGAAAAGACCTGTCATGTATGACAGGGGAGTTAAATTTTCGTCTTTGAAAGTTTCTGTTTTAATTTATAAATCACAGTTATAATTTTTATTTATTGTTTCGAATTGGGTGTTTAATTTTTCAATTTTTTAAAATTTAATTTCTTTTAATTCAATTTTTTATAATAATTAAAAAGAAACTATAAGAATAATATAGTAATAATAATACAAATAATAAGCGATAATAACTCGATAGCTTCAGGGAAAGTGGGTTAAAATTGCAAGAAAAACAGTTTAAACATTTGTAGATAATCTAGTAAATGATGTCATAAAACGATGGAAATAAAACGTAATGAAATCGTAAAACTATTTTTGCCAAAAATTTTTTTAAATTTAAATTTAAATCATAGTTCTTTTATAAAGATAATAAATTAATTTTCCAAAATAATATTTTACATTCTTATTAAAAACATTTGTAATATTCAATTAACAAAGTACAATTAAAAAAATAATTAAATTTGTTTTACTGAACTCCGGGAACTTCACACAGAATGACAGACAGAAATCATAATTCTATTATATTATTAATTGATACATAATATATTATTGTATTTTTATAAAAATAACAGTGTTATTTATCCAAATTTACATTAGAGTTATTAAGAACACCAACATGGGTTTTCGAACTTTTGTTTTCAATGTAATTAGAACTGTCTTTTGGACAACTCTCAGCAAAGCTTTCGTAATTCGACATCGTTCTAAATTGATATATTTTAGTTAATGTTTTTTTAATAAACAATTATTCGAACAAATTTTTCATTATTTTTAGATTTTATTTTTAAAGTTCAAATTTTGTAATTTTAATAATAATTCTATCTACATATTAATTTTATTTAAAAAATATTTTATGTAAAGAAAGAACATTTATTTAATTTAAAACTTAGTTAAAGATATTTACTTTATTTAAATTTTTAGTATTTAAAACGATTTAATATTTTTAAAGTTCTTAAATATCTTATGCTGTACTTTAAAATGCAAATTATACTCGAATAATTATTTATCATGAACATCCAAAATATCAATTTTCCATCTGGGTGGGAGAAACACATTTTCAAATACTAAACTCAACATACAATTTCAACATACAAAATTTAAAATATTCCTCACAAGAGTGTTGGTAACGTCAATTGATCGAGTTTTCCTAGCACTTTGGCTACATTATTTATTCCAAAGATATTTTGATGTGGAACAGTTGGATAATACATATAATAATATTTGAATATTTTGAATTAGAATTAATAGAACAATTCTTTGTTATTTCTATAATTTAATTTTTACAATTACAATAATATAAACATAATTTTTTATAAAAGTACAATTTTAAAAAAAATAAATTTCACTATTACAATATTAATTACTTTTATTTGTTTTTATGTAGAATTCTTATAACAGTGGAGAAACAGTGAAAAGTTCTGGTGAGTCTGTGATCAAAATTTTTTACAGGGATTCCAGTGACACGGGAATTTCTGGAAAATCTAATGTAAAATGTACATACTTGATTATTAATAAAGAAACGGAAGCATTAGAAGTGATAGTAAAAAGTGTTTGCGAGTTAAATTTATCATGCGCATCAAATTCGGAATTTTGCCTATGTGAAGTATCTGTGGAACCAGGCTCAATTGTGAAACAGAAAGCAATAAAAGAGAACACAAATAATTTATTAGAAAAGTAAGCTCTGAATTAAATAAGTCACTAAACCATTATAAATAATGTTAATATATTTATCGAGGACTGCCGGATGGAAATCTTCTGCACCTGCTTCCATTTGGGGCTCCTCCATACTCTCTGGTTTTTACATGGTTTGTATGGAGTCCATGGGTACTTCCTCCTCTCATCCTCGATCCGGTTAAATCTTCGGATCCCTGGGAATCTTTCATATCTAGGAAATGACCATTGCGTCGAAAAATATTTGACATTGGATATCGAGCACGCTATCGCAATATTTCTAATAGTCTTTGGTGGGATCTTTAGACTTGTTTTAGACTTGTACTGCGCTTTGGCGTAGTTCCGATACACCCTACCTGGAGTGTGTGGAGCAGTACAGTTGTATTCGGCATGCCCCTTCTACAAGCAATAGCCAAGGACTAGTCGTGATCCAAGTTCTTGGTATTGCTGTTTTCCATATTTTTCTGTGTGTCATATTGACACTTGACATCTATGAAATACAGAATGTTTTGCCCTGGGAGCATTATTTGCTGGTCTACCCGTTGTTGTGACGGAACATATGCAGACATAGCATCTATATGTATTTCACAATCTAAGTGCTGTGTTATTTGTTCTGCCAAAAAGTATAAGACCGCATTATGTTGGTACTTTCTAAACTCAGCACTCGGTCAAAAGATATAGCACAGTCTCATTATTTTGTGGAAATCTTCTACAGTGTCCACCATTAGTACGAATATCACGTCGGTAGTTGACGGGCACTGTATATGTCATTGCCTTCTGAGAAAAAGTACCATTCAGTATAATTAAGTCCTCCTCCATATACTGCATCGTGAAAACTAACCACGGAGATTAGACTTCTCGCAAATCTCCTGGTACTACTCTGCTTTAGATTTTTGTGTGTTCATGACTTTTCCCATAACCTTCTACGTGTCCTGGACACACTTTTGTTGAGCATCGGCATGAGCAGTAAGTTTTCATCGATGTTGTCCCTTATTATTTCTGTTTCTCGATTTGCTAGTCGTCCTTCCGAGACTAGACTCTGATGTATATGTATACAAATGCGTGTTCGTTCTGCACCAATTCTATTTTGATTTGGTGCAGTTGTAAAATTTTGTGTATTACAACCTTTATTTTCCTCCACCGGTTTTTAATTTTACCTGATTGTGTTCCTCTATTGAGTCAACTGATTGCTGTCTCAATAGAGATAATGTCAGCTTTCTTCTTTCCACTGACTTCTCTTTGAAGCAAAAATAAAGCGACATCTGTTGTCACTTCATCACTGCATGTAATCATTTGGAAGCAGTGAGAAAGTGACTGAATCAGTATTCATCCAATATAGATTTTAGTTTCTCCAAATTCTAGTCTTTCGATCCAATTTAAATATAAATAAATATCTGTTTTCAAAACAGTTAATTTTGTCTTTTAATAAATTAGTTTGTATTGACGATTGACAATCTGTTAATTTTGTCACCGTTCTTTTGTTTGGGTAATTTAGCGATGTTACTAGGGTGTTCAATATTTTTCTATTTTTGTGCGTTATATTGATATTAAAAGATGAGGTTATATTTATATCATGAAATAATAACAAATTTTGTTAAAATTATTTATTTATTTGACAAAGTATAATTGATCATGATCAATGGTTTTTCTTCATATTTTTACAAGCTGTTCTATTCCATGGTGATAACAGGTCTGATCCTTGGAAGCAAAGAATAATCTGCATTCCATTTCATCGTCATCATGTATTCCAAAGTTACGATCAAGCAAAAAGTGAACCATTGAGTGAAAAAAATAAAAATCTGACAAATCAAGTCTTGGACTATAAAGGGGTTAGGGTAACAGTAAAAATTCCAGGTCATAGTTTTATTGTTTTGTTAAAGCTGCAATATATGAAGAAACATTATCCCACTTAAATGACACTCATTTGACTATTCTTGAATATTGTTGCCTCATAACATCCTACACACGTTCTACTTGTACAGGCTCCATACCTATGAAATTCCACCAAACACAAAACACGATCTTGTGTTCGAATAACCCACTTTTGAAAAGAAGATATAGCTAGTAGATCAGGATCTAACCATTGATTTTGCATATTTGGATCATGAAAATAGATCCATTTTTCGTCTTGGGGATTCGCAAGCAACAAGTTTGGAGAGATCAAGACGCCATTGTGCTTGCTCAGGAATGAATTAATGAGGAACCCCAGACAACATCGGTTAATTCTATCAATTTCATGGTACTTGTGGTGGTTAGTTTAATTTGAATTATCCAACTCTTCTGATAGTACAACCAACTTATCATTCTGAAACGGGATTTTTCATTTGAAAAGAGGTGACATTATTTGAAAAGTGAAAGAATCTAAACAATGTATGAATTGATAAATGTCAGCAATAAATTAAAATGTATAATAACCGTCTAACAAAACTCTCCTTAATATGCCCCACTGGATATCCTTTATTTGTCTACTTTACAGTGTTACATCTCGTATTTCTTCAGTTGAACTGTAGTAATTGGCAGAACCCAAATAGGAAATGTAGAAATCACATTTTTGGACAAAAATAATTCTAATTTTCACTTACATTTGTTGGCAAAATAAATAATGTCAATTCTATATTATGAAATATTATATTATTTTTTGCAAGTTTTACCAAATCATCAAAATTTATTTTTATACAAATTGATTACCTTAATCGACATTATACAATATTTTAGAATAATTAAATTCAATTTGTATTTGGTGATCAAGTTCAATATAAAATACTAATTGAATAAAATGATACTTACTATGATATATATCAGTTTATTTGACTGACTTATTACAAATTAACTTCTATGTTAGTATGAGTAGACTGGCTTACTCTTATCAAAATAAGTGGTACCCACACCTCTGCCTTCCATCCCAAATAGAATATTCAAAATTTACAACAATAATGACTGTGAGGAATATTTTAAATTTAGTTTGTTGAATTTTGTATGTTGAGTTTAGTATTTGGAAATGTGTTTCTCCCACCAAGATGGAAAATTTATATTTTGGGTGTTCACGATGAATAATTATTCAAGTATAATTTGCATTTTAAAGTACGGCATAAGATATTTAAAAAATTTTAAAAATATCAAATCGTTTCATAATTTTAATATTAAAAATTTAAATAAAGTAAATAGCTTTTAACTATGTTTTAACTTATATAAATGTTCTTTCTTTAAAGAAAATCATTTTTTAAATAAAATTAATATGTAGATAAAATTAAAAAATGATGGCAACTTATTTTTAAAGACAAAAATACGCCATTTATTAAATAAACATTTATTTTTTTAAGACAATTAATTTCGACGGTATAACCGTCATCGTCAGGTCTCAAGAAAAAAATGAATTTTAAATCTGCTTATATAGGCAAGCAGTGATTATGTCATCTAAACACGCTCAATAGGGTTTCCGAGAGACCCATTTGCACATTAATCTTAGAATCTAAAGATCTGATATAAAGTACTTCACAGGTCACCCTCTCCCAATAGTTTTTAAAACGAGAACACAGAATTTTAAAATCATTTATGTTTATTTTTTCATTCGACTTATAACCCTTTCTGTGTTCTGCAATATTACTCCCACCTACATTCCTACTATGTTCTTGAATTTTCCTACAAAGATGACGGGACGTCTCTCCAATGTATGTGGCATTACACCCATTACATGTAAATTTATATACGAGATCCGAACATAATCCACATGGGGTTGGAGATTTATTACAAAATACATTTTGGATTTTATATGTTTGTGATATTATTTTAAATTAAAGGCATTATTTACGCATTTTAAAATTGAACGCTTAAATTGACCTAATCCTTCTGAATATAGAATGCTTAAAACGTATTCTAAAGTTGTTGATTCTTCCTTATCATTTTTAATCGGTTTATTAATTAATTTATCAATTGTTTCTTTGGTCAATTTCTCAACGATCGATTTTCAATAACCATTTTTATTCCATAATTTAGTTAATTGGTTAATGCTATCACAATTTTTTGTATAAGTTGATGATAATGACCAAGATCGAAAAATTAGTCCTCTAATCATATTACATTTGTATCGAGATACACAAAAACTGTTTGGCGTTGTATATAGCCCAGTATCAGTTTTCTTTCTGTAAATCTCAGTTTCATGAACATCTCTTTTCCTTTTTACCTTCGAAATTAATTGTTTTAAAATATAAATGTAGATAAAATTATTACTAAAATTACAAAATTTGAACTTTAAAAATAAAATCTGAAAATAATGAAACATTTGTTCGAATAATTGTTTATTAAAAAACATTAACTAAAAATTATCAATTTAGAACGATGTCGAATGACGAGAGTTTCGCTGAGAGTTGTCCAAAAGACAATTCTAATTGTATTGAAAATAAAAGTTCGAAAACCCATGTTGGTGTTCTTAATAATGAACATTGAAGAAACACACTTAAAAAGTCTTTTTATATAAATATGTACTCATATTCTAATAAAGATTGTCATATGACATGAAAAAATTTGTTTAAATGTGACAAAATCACGCAACATAATATAAAGCGAAAAGAACTGTGGAAATATCATAAATCACAAATATTGTTTCTCATCACGAATTTAATGGTATTTTCTCGCTCAAAATCATTTAATTGTTTCTTTAAACTAATTCAATATTGTTATTTATTTTCTAAGTCTTGACTTTCTTACTCGGAAATTTGATATTTTTTCTTCGTCTTATTCCAATTAATATCCAAGTGATGATATGTTTATTATGACTTCAAGTCATTTATTATAGGAAATAACTTTTTTGAATTTTCGATCTAATAAGATTTACAAAATTTTTGTTTTATATTCTTTATGTTTTAATACGTGTCGTCTTTTTTTAATCGTATCAACAGTTCTGCAATTTAGTAATCTCTTATTCCATTCTTTTTATTAGCTTACTTTATATATATATATATATATATAT